>CM060473.1:28292028-28392028 GCA_030544235.1 Lepturacanthus savala
ATATAGTGTGTTATATAGTGTGTGTGTTATATAGTGTGTTATATAGTGTGTGTGTTATATAGTGTGTTATATAGTGTGTGTGTGTTATATAGTGTGTTATATAGTGTGTGTGTTATATAGTGTGTTATATAGTGTGTGTGTTATATAGTGTGTTATATAGTGTGTGTGTGTTATATAGTGTGTTATATAGTATGTGTGTGTTATATAGTGTGATATATAGTGTGTTATATAGTGTGTGTGTGTTATATAGTGTGTTATATAGTGTGTAGTGTGTTATATAGTGTGATATATAGTGTGATATAGTGTGTGTGTGTTATAGTGTAGTGATATTAGTGTGTTATAGTGTGTTATATAGTGTGTGTGTGTGTGTATATATAGTGTGTTATATAGTGTGTTATATAGTAAGTGTGTGTTATATAGTGTGTTATATAGTGTGTGTGTGTGTGTGTGTGTGTGTTATCAGTGTAACTGACTCCAACATCAACTCATCATCATCTAAACTGTTTGTTGTTTGTTTGTTTGTTTTCTTCAGTTTAATAAACAGCAGCAGAAACATGGAGGTTTTCACTGATCACATGATGTTTCTGCTGATTTATTCATTAACAACAACAACATAATAACAACATAACAACAACAACAACATAATAATAACAACATAACAACAACAACAACACAACAACAACCAGCTGCTACTCACCGCGTTTCCCAGAGTGCTTTGCTGCTCCACACCGTCTGACTCCACACATCGACCTGCTGCTTTACTTCTGTCCACTGAACCTGAAACTGATCAATAAACTCATTAATTATGTTGGTTTTTATGGATTCATGTTTGATCAACAAGCAGAAACACTTTTATTATACAACGATTCGATTCTGCTGAAGAAAACTGAAAATAATCAGCTCTGATCCTCCCACAGCAACTGGACGTCTACAGATAATTGATAATTATTGATGATTTTTTTAAGATTTGAGGTCATTTTATACTTAATGAACTACTTTTAATTCATAAATGTAGAAGTGGTGATAGAACTAGAACTTATATTGATATAAAACATCTCATATCAGTAGATAACTGATTATTAATCATTTTATTTATCTATTTTTAATAAAGACCAGGATTAAAAAGGCTGAATGTGACCAGTTTATATTAAAGTTGATTAATGGTTTGTCTGTTAAATGATTCAATAATTGATCCATTATCAATAGAAATGTGATGATTATGAGACAAGGAGAAGCAGCATGTGTTTGATATTTAAAGTGAAATTATCAATATTCTATTAATCTATGTTTTATAGTATTGATGATGTGGATATTGATGATATATATTCATATTATTTTACTGTCCAGGTCTGACTGGATCATATGTGAAATGAGAAAAAGAGAAAACAGACGACAGAATTACTGAAGTGTCTTTTCATGGCCTCGTATAGCTGGAGGAAGTGTGTGTGTGTGTGTGTGTGTGTGTGTGTGTGTGTCTCACACAGTCCAGACAGCACTAAGGAATGACAGGAATCCACCACAATCTGCTGCAGCATCACAGATCTCAGCAGATAGATCTGCCTCAGTAACCATGGCAACCGCAGACCGACACTCACTGGCCATATAATGATGTTATTATAATATATTATAATATAAATATACTATAATATCTCAGATAGTACTGTACTTTACCTGTATTTATTTATTTATACTTTATTTTTTTAATGTAGCTTGCCATATTTTAGTTATTATATAATTATATAGTTTAGTTATTTCATTTCTTTTCAATAACTTTTTAAAATCATTTTATTATTTTTTTTTTTTATTAAAATTATAACAAAATAAATCTCTTCTTGGGCCGTGACCACTGTAATGAATGGATTTTAAAAAAAATATTATTTATTTATTTATTTATTCATTCATGATATTTAGAGTTTTTTTTATTTATTATTATTTTATTATGTTTTTGTTTTTACTATTTTTTTAACTGTTACCAGCTCAATTTGAAAATCTATGTTAGGTTTATTCAGTCGTTTTTATTATTATTATTATTAATATTATGTCTTAAATCATTTACTGTTTCATGTGTGTGTGAATATTTTTTATTGTGTGAATATTTTTTATTGTGTGAAAAACCTTTTGCTGCATTTTTATTGTATAAAAAGTGCTGTATAAATAAAGTCTAATTGATTGAAGTTTTTAGCTTTAATTATAGCGCCCTCATCAGGACAATTAGAGTCACAACTTAAATAATCTAGAAAAAACCCTCTAGAATATTCATGTAAAATATTTAATATTTGCTTCTATGTCTTTTATGACTAATTATTTTCTGATTGATGCTAATCAGCAGATTGATGCTAATCAGCTGATTGATGCTAATCAGCTGATTGATGTGGTCATGTGATCCAACATGTGGCCTCACCCTGCAGCTGCTGGTCTCTGATCTGTCTGATCGCTGCTCGGATCATCTTCCTCTCCTCGTACTCGCTGGCAGCTCGAAGCTGCAGGTAAAAATAAAATAAATCAGGATTAAAACGCCGGCGTTCTGACTCCTAAAGGGTTTTTCCTCCACTGGTTCTCACCATTTTCGTGAGCTCATCGATGTCCTGAATCATCTGAAGTTTCCCAGACAAAACTCTCAAAGTGTCGCTGGATTCAGACCTGAAATAAAGACAAAGAGAAATAATTTAACTATTATTTCAAATTTGAAAATTATCCCCCTCTTTGATTCCAGGTTGTTTTCAGTTCAACTGTGGATCCAAACAGTGATTTTCTGTCATAAAGTGAATTATTTGAGCTGCTCTGTGAATAAATTAGACCCAATCAGCTGTTTTACTGTTAAAATACCTTTAAAAGACAATAAAACACATAAACTGTATGTTTCTCTTTTAAAAAACTGGTTTCCAATTCCTCTACTTAAAGTAGTAAAGTATAAAAATTAAAGTAAAAAAACAGTTGCCAGTTAAAATCTATGAACTTTTAATCAGAGGTTTTACAGTTTATGTTGTAATGTCCCTTTAAAAGGACTGAAAAGTGAGAGTTCAACCTTTAACTCACAATATATATATATCACAAATATCTATTAGAGAGTAACTTAACATATATAAGGAGGAGATTGATCAGCTACTTATTGATAGAAACTGATCAGAGAATTCTCAGGTAGAAGTATAGACACTAAAAGGGTTTAAATAAAGCTTTTTACTCAAGTAAAACTGTAAAAGTTCTGGTTTTAAAGCTACTGAAAGTATAAAAGTAAAAGTAATGAAACTAAACCAGGTAAATTATATGAGCTGTGATCACTTTTAATCAGTTTATGTTGTAATGTCCCTTTAAAAGTATGTAAACGGGTACAAAACTAGTGATTTTTAGGCAAAAAACTACTTTTAACTTTTAATATGACACTAACAGATAAGAGGAGAAGATTGATCAGAGTCAAAGTCTTTATTCAGTTCTCAGGTAGAAGTAGAGATACTATAAAAGGGTTTAAATCAAGCTTTTTACTCAAATAAAACTGTAAAATTCTGTTTTTAAAACGTATAAAACTAAAAGAAATTAACAGAAATGTGTCAAAATAAATGAGCTGTGATCACTTTTTAATCAGTTTATGTTGTAATGTCCCTTAAAAAGTATGTGAACGGGTAAAAAACAGGTGATTTTTAGGCAAAAAACTACTTTTAACTTTTAACATATGACACTAACATCTATCAGAGAGTAACTAATGGATATAAGGAGAAGATCAATCAGCTAATTATGTGTTGTAATGTCCCTTTAAAAGGATTTAAACAGGTAATAATGAGTGAGATAAAATCTATTAAATATAACAGAATGAGAAGTGGCATAAAAACAACCTTTAACTCACAATATATGAGCTGTCATCACATTTTATTAAGAGATTAAATGTGTTTTATTGTCATTTTAAAGGTATTTTAACAGTAAAACAGCAGCTCAAATAATTCAATTTATGACAGAAAATCACTGTTTAACTATATTTAACTATCATATAACTAATTATATTGTGAGTTAAATGTTTGTTTTTTGCCTAAAAATCACTTGTTCTCATTCTTGAGTGTTCTATTTAATAGATTCTATCTGATAGTGCTTTTAAAGGGACATTACAACACATAAAGTGTAATAGATCTCATAGATTTCACTGATTCCTTTAACTTCTATACTTTCAGTGGTTTTATCACCACTTCTAGTAAAAAGCCTGAGTTGATGCTCCAGTATTTTAATGTCTCGTATCTCTACCTCTTAACTTTTACCACGTCTGATAACGTGAAGCATCAAGTGAGTAAAACTGTGATTAACAGACGTTTTCTGGGACGTTTCTTCATTTCAAAGCCTGGTTTGTGTAACTCCTTCATCCTCCGCTTCTCCTCGTTCTCCTTCCTATTAAAGGAATATTTCACATTCCTGCAGCTAGCGGCGAGGGGATAACAACACGCCGTCAGTGCACGCACCACGTGCACGCCCCACGTGCACGCCCCACGTGCACGCCCCTGCAGCTTCAGTTTGTGTAACCCAGGTAATGAGAATGGAAACGATTAGAGCTGCTCAGTGGTTTTAATGGGATTAAAGAGGTTAAAGCTTCACTTCTCTGGTGGAGGAGACACTTTTCATCCTCGACGCTTCACATTCATCCAGTTGCTGTTAAATATTCTGCAGCTGGACAGAAGTGAAGCAGCTTCCTGCTGCTGGAGGAGTTTCATGCTGCAATAATACTGGAGTAATACTGGAATAATACTGGAATAATACTGGAATAATACTGGAATAATACTGCAATAATACTGCAATAATACTGCAATAATACTGCAATAATGCTGCAATAATACTGCAATAATACTGCAATAATACTGCAATAATACTGCAATAATACTGCAATAATACTGCAATAATGCTGCAATAATGCTGCAATAATGCTGCAATAATGCTGCAATAATACTGCAATAATACTGCAATAATACTGCAATAATGCTGCAATAATGCTGGAATAATACTGCAATAATACTGCAATAATACTGCAATAATACTGCAATAATACTGCAATAATACTGCAATAATACTGCAATAATGCTGCAATAATGCTGCAATAATGCTGCAATAATGCTGCAATAATGCTGCAATAATGCTGCAATAATGCTGCAATAATACTGCAATAATACTGCAATAATACTGCAATAATACTGCAATAATGCTGCAATAATGCTGCAATAATGCTGCAATAATACTGCAATAATACTGCAATAATACTGCAATAATACTGCAATAATACTGCAATAATACTGCAATAATACTGCAATAATACTGCAATAATGCTGGAATAATACTGGAATAATACTGCAATAATGCTGGAATAATACTGCAATAATACTGCAATAATACTGCAATAATACTGCAATAATACTGCAATAATACTGCAATAATACTGCAATAATACTGCAATAATACTGCAATAATACTGGAATAATACTGGAATAATACTGGAATAATACTGGAATAATGCTGCAATAATGCTGGAATAATACTGCAATAATACTGCAATAATACTGGAATAATATTGCAATAATACTGCAATAATACTGCAATAATACTGGAATAATACTGGAATAATACTGGAATAATACTGGAATAATACTGCAATAATACTGCAATAATACTGCAATAATGCTGCAATAATACTGGAATAATACTGGAATAATACTGGAATAATACTGCAATAATACTGCAATAATACTGGAATAATACTGGAATAATACTGCAATAATACTGCAATAATACTGCAATAATGCTGCAATAATACTGCAATAATACATGAATGAACAGATTGCAGGGATTCTAAAAACACACACACACACCAACACTAACAGTAACACACACACACACACACACACACAGTACCAACACTAACACACACACACACACACACACAGAACATACACACACAGTACCAATACTAACACACACACACACACACACACACACAAAGTACCAACACTGACACACACACACACACACACACACACACACACACACACACAGTACCAACATACACACACACACACAGTACCAACATACACACACACACACACAGTACCAACATACACACACACACACACACACACACAATAACACACACACAGAATACCAACACACACACACAATAACACACACACACAATAACACACACACAGAATACCAACACACACACACATACACACACAATAACACACACACAGTACCAGCACACACACACACACACACACAGAATACCAACACACACACACACACACAGAATACCAACACACACACACAATAACACACACACAGAGTACCAACACACACACACACACACACACAATAACACACACACAGAGTACCAACACACACACACACACACACACAATAAAACACACACAGAGTACCAACACACACACACACACACACACACAATAACACACACACAGAGTACCAACACACACACACACACACACACACACACACACACACACAGAGTACCAACACACACACACACACACACACAATAACACACACACAGAGTACCAACACTTTAACACACACACACACACAAGTTGGTAAAACAGCATTAAATGTGAGTTTTCTATCAGTTTTTTTCACTGACATTTAAATATATATATATTTAATAACTGATGACTATAGTTGTTGCTGCACATTAATTACTATTTATCTAAACCTTATTTTTGAGTTATTCTAGAGATTTGAAGGATTAAACAGGGGTTAAAACCAGAATAATGTGAATAAAATGACGTTTGTGGAGGGTTCGTCTCCTCCGTGTTTCAGCAGGAAGTTGATGACGTCATGTGACAGGAAGTTAATTTTAATTTGTTTAAAACCTTTGTTTAAATCGTCTATTATCGTGCTATTAAAAAAAACTCTATTAGGACATTTAGAAGTTTTATTTTCAGTAGAAAATTACAGTAAAACCTGTAACTCCTGTTATTTTTTAATCAGATTTATCTGTAAACCAACATTAAAAGTGTTTTCTGTGGTTTTTCCACAGATCTCAGGTCAGTGACAGGTGTTAGAAGCTGGTTTTTCTCTTCTTCCAACGGTGGAAACCTGACGCCAGGACGACGTTTCAGAGCCAAACTATTCTGAAACGTGCGTTCATCATGGAAAATGGAAAATTTACTGCTCCGGCTGCTGTTTTCTGTCCCTGGAGATTTCCTGACTTCACTTTTCCAGACTCTGCTTCTTTTTTTTCTCCTGCCACCGGAGACTTTGAGGAATGCTGCATCTGGTTTCTGTGTTTTCAGCTTCTCTGTTTCACCTGGAACTTTATTCATTTATTTATTTTTATTTTTTTTACCACCATCTTTAAATCTTGATACACCCTTTGAGCATTTTATTTAATTTTTATTTATTTATTATTATATATTATATTTATTCAATTACTTCATTTATTTTTATATTTTTAGAATATTTTTTAAATAATAATTTTAGTTTTATTATATTTTATCTTTTTGACTTGAAGAAATCTGTTTTAAATCAAATTATAATAAAATAAATCTGTATTTGGGCTGCTGCACCACGACCTGATGGATAAATTTTATTTATTTTTTTAAGTTTTTATTATTTATTTATTCATTTATTCCTGGTATTCTGGGTTTCTTTTTATTCAATTACTTCATTTATTTTAATTTTATAATATTTTTAAAATAATTATACATTTTAGTTTTATTATATTTCATCTTTTTGAATTGAAGACATCTGTTTGAAATCAAATTATAATAAAATAAATCTTTATTTCAGCTGCAGCCATTGTAAGCTGATGCCTGCTATTATATCTTTATATATTATTATTATTATTTTCTATTTACACCTGCTTTACATCTTGGTTTTATTATTTATTTATTTTATTTTATCTATTTATTATAATATTTTTATTAAATCCCTTTATTTTATGAGCATTTTAAAATATTTTTTATATAATTATATATTTTTATTTGAATATATTTTTTTATATTTTTGACTTAAAATAAATAAAATAATAAAATTAATTTATAATAAAATAAATCTGTATTTAGGCTGCTGCACCACGACCTGAAGGATGAATTTTATTTATTTATTAAAGTTTTTATTATTGATTTATTTATTATTCTGAGTTTCCTCATAGTTTCCTACTATTTCTAAACAGTATTTCCTCACAACAAGTTGATTTATGTGTTTTGTTCCTTCAGTCTCTGTATTTTTATTATTATTGAGAGATTTATTCATAATAAAGTCATTTACTGTGTTTTGCAGCATTTTATTATATAAAACGTGATGTTTTTTCCTCCCTCATCATTTCCTGACTGGACTTTTCTACTTATTGTCTTTATTTTCTTTATTTTCTTTATTTTCTGCCAGAGATTTGGAGGAATTTCTGCATCTGTTTGTTTGTTTGTGTTTTTCATCTTTTCTGTTTCAGTCCAACATTAAGTCGAATTATCCTGAAATATTATTATTATTATATATTATTATTATATATTATTATTATATATTATTATATATTATATATTATTATTATATATTATTATTATATATTATTATTTATTATTATTATTATATATTATTATTATTATATATTATTATTCTATTGAATTTATCTTATTTCTAGTGTTTTTTACCTGATTTGGTTTAATTCAGTCTCGTTTTAAGAAAATAGTCGAACATTTAAAAAAAGATTAAATTTAACTAAAATCAAGAAATAAAACTTGAATTAAGATAAATTATTTTACTTAATAATTGATGAGATTAATTAGTGATTATTGATCATCTATAACTGATATTATACATTAATAGTGATTATTGATCATCTATAACTGATATTATACATTAATAGTGATTATTGATCATCTATAACTGATATTATACATTAATAGTGATTATTGATAATCTATAACTGATATTATACATTAATAGTGATTATTGATCATCTATAACTGATATTATACATTAATAGTGATTATTGATAATCTATAACTGATATTATACATTAATAGTGATTATTGATCATCTATAACTGATATTATACATTAATAGAGATTATTGATCATCTATAACTGATATTATACATTAATAGTGATTATTGATCATCTATAACTGATATTATCCATTAATAGTGATTATTGATCATCTATAACTGATATTATACATTAATAGTGATTATTGATCATCTATAACTGATATTATACATTAATAGTGATTATTGATCATCTATAACTGATATTATACATTAATAGTGATTATTGATCATCTATAACTGATATTATACATTAATAGTGATTATTGATCATCTATAACTGATATTATACATTAATAGTGATTATTGATCATCTATAACTGATATTATACATTAATAGTGATTATTGATCATCTATAACTGATATTATACATTAATAGTGATTATTGATCATCTATAACTGATATTATACATTAATAGTGATTATTGATCATCTATAACTGATATTATACATTAATAGTGATTATTGATCGTCTATAACTGATATTATACATTAATAGTGATTATTGATCATCTATAACTGATATTATACATTAATAGTGATTATTGATCATCTATAACTGATATTATACATTAATAGTGATTATTGATCATCTATAACTGATATTATACATTAATAGTGATTATTGATAATCTATAACTGATATTATACATTAATAGTGATTATTGATCATCTATAACTGATATTATACATTAATAGTGATTATTGATAATCTATAACTGATATTATACATTAATAGTGATTATTGATCATCTATAACTGATATTATACATTAATAGAGATTATTGATCATCTATAACTGATATTATACATTAATAGTGATTATTGATCATCTATAACTGATATTATCCATTAATAGTGATTATTGATCATCTATAACTGATATTATACATTAATAGTGATTATTGATCATCTATAACTGATATTATACATTAATAGTGATTATTGATCATCTATAACTGATATTATACATTAATAGTGATTATTGATCATCTATAACTGATATTATACATTAATAGTGATTATTGATCATCTATAACTGATATTATACATTAATAGTGATTATTGATCATCTATAACTGATATTATACATTAATAGTGATTATTGATCATCTATAACTGATATTATACATTAATAGTGATTATTGATCATCTATAACTGATATTATACATTAATAGTGATTATTGATCATCTATAACTGATATTATACATTAATAGTGATTATTGATCGTCTATAACTGATATTATACATTAATAGTGATTATTGATCATCTATAACTGATATTATACATTAATAGTGATTATTGATCATCTATAACTGATATTATACATTAATAGTGATTATTGATAGTCTATAACTGATATTATACATTAATAGTGATTATTGATCATCTATAACTGATATTATACATTAATAGTGATTATTGATCATCTATAACTGATATTATACATTAATAGTGATTATTGATCATCTAGTATTGATTATAGATAGTGAGGGTCTTCCTGTGGTCCTGTGGTCCAGGTGCTGGTTCTGACCTGTGCTGGTTCTCCTTGTCCTCCTGCTGTTTCAGTCTGGTGGGTCTGAACCTCTTACTGGCCAGAGCCGCCTCCATGTCCTCGATCTCCCTCCTCCTCAGGTCCCTGATGGCCGAGCGGATCCTCCGCCTCTCGTCCAGGTCCAGGGTTCCGTCCAGCTGAGGAACAAAGACTTTATTAAAACATGTCTGAGCTCTGGTTGTAAACCTGTTTTCATGTGGGTCCAACACGTGGTCCGGGGGCCAGAACCGGCCCAGTAAAGGGTCCGATCTGGTCCAACGGATGAAGTGAACATATCTTGTTTTGGCATCATTAGTCCTTTATTGAGTAGAATTATGCTGAAATATCTTATTCTATTGGCTGATACTTTTACTTATTTTTTTTTCTTTGATTTTATTCTTTGTTTTGGACCATTTTGTCAATTAAATGCCAATAAAAACAAGATAAATCCAGATAATTGGAATAAATGAGACATGGTACTGTTGAACTTTCACTTCATTCTATTATCTATTCATTTATTTATTCAAAAATGTGATGAAAACCTGGAACCAGAGAGTTTAACTCTATTAAATCCAGTTGGATTAAATATTTAAAATGCATTTTTTTTTTATTTTTTGTCATTTTGTGTAAAAAACAAACAAACAAAAAAGTTAAAAAAGTACAAATTGACTTTAAAATGAAAATAAAATGTTCATTTACCCAACGACTGCTTTAAAACGGTTTAATAAAGTTTTGTCTCTGACCCACATACAGAGACGTTACTGGTCTGACTTCACTTTACATCTAATTGTTGTGAATGTGACTCATCAACTAAATTAAATCTGACTCCTGGTTGAGACGTTTCCAATAAACAAAAACACGACTTCACCAGCTTCATCTCACACAAACCACAAAAAAACAAGAAAACACAAGAAAACCAGCGACTACACTGCAAAAAATTAAATCTCTACCAGTGAAAAGAACTTGTTTTTGGTACAATCAGTGCAATAATGAACAGAATTAACTTATTCTATTGATGTAATTCAACTTATTTCAGGTTATTTTCCTGATTTGGGTCAATTTGGGTCAAAAAATAAGAAAAAAATTAAAATAAGCCGAGTTATCCAACAATGGAATGAGTTCATTCTACTAAATATTGGACTAATTATCATTATTTTTATCTGATAATAGTTTATTTTATTGACACTGTATATGCTGATTTATCAAAAACACAGCAAAACAAAATAAATCAAATTAAAATCAAATTAAACACAATATAAATGTAAGAAAGTGGAACATTTTACTTTCATGTAATATATCTTAGCTAATTACAATAAAAACAGGACTTTTACTTGTAATTCAGTATTTTTTGACACTGTTTTTCTATTTCTCCTGCAGTATTTGCTCCAGCTCTGATCCTCCAATAGAAGCAGCAGATTTTGTGATGTCATAAATACTCAGACAGGAAGAATCTTCCCAGATGTTTCCTGGTTTCCTGCAGCTGACAGGAAGCAGCCGCGGGACTGAACCGGCTGTGCTTTTATTTTGAAAGGTCAGGTTATGGGCTGGCGACGACAGGACGAGCTGAGGAACACGCGTGTTCATGTTGCCACGGTAACCAGACGCCGCTGCAGATGTTAAAGAGACTTAAAACAGAGTCGTTTCAGCACTTTGAACGGCTATTAGTTAAAAGAGGGTTTATTTACTCAAGCAAAAGAGGCTAATTAAAGGTGTGTGTGTGTGTGTGTGTGTGTGTGTGTGTGTGTGTGTGTGTGTGTGTGTAGGTCGTGGGAGCGTCTGCTGTCACACGGGAAGACGAATCATTCTGTTGGTCGACAGAAAGAACCTGTCAACACATGTGGAGATGAACTAGTGCTGTGATACACACACCCACACACACACACACACACACACACACACACACACTTTAACACACACACACTTTAACACACATACACACACTTTAACACACACACACACTTTAACACACACTTTAACACACATACACACACTTTAACACACACACACACTTTAACACACACTTTAACACACACACACACACTTTAACACACACACACTTTAACACACACACACTTTAACACACACACACACTTTAACACACACACACACTTTAACACACATACACACACTTTAACACACATACACACCTTAACACACACGACACACATACACACCTTAACACACACGACACACACACACACGACACACACACACACCTTAACACACATACACACACTTTAACACACATACACACACTTTAACACACACACATACCTTAACACACACACACACACGACACACACACACACGACACACACACCTTAACACACACACACACACTTTAACACACACACACTTTAACACACACACACTTTAACACACACACACTTTAACACGACACACCGCACACACACACACTTTAACACGACACACCGCACACACACACACTTTAACACGACACACCGCACACACACACTTTAACACGACACACCGCACACACACACACTTTAACGCGACACACCGCACACACACACACTTTAACGCGACACACCGCACACACACACACTTTAACGCGACACACCGCACACACACACACTTTAACGCGACACACCGCACACACACACACTTTAACGCGACACACCGCACACACACACACTTTAACGCAACACACCGCACACACACACACTTTAACACACACACACACACGCACACACTTTAACACGACACACCGCACACACACACACTTTAACACACACACACACACGCACACACTTTAACACACACACACACTTTAACACACACACACACACACACATACACAGACACACACACACACTTTAACACACACACACACACACACATTAACACACACACACACACACTTTAACACACACACACACACACACACACTTTAACACACACACACACACACACACACCACACACACACTTTAACACACACACACACACACACACACACACACACACACACCCTGCAGACAGACAGACAGACAGACAGACAGACAGACAGACACACACACACACACACACACACACACACACACACACACACACACACACACACCCTGCAGACAGACACCAGTTCTTTATAGAGCAGCTGTTAAACTGAGTTTAATCCCTGATGTTTCAACCACAGGTCACTGAGTACAAATACTTCATTCCCTTCAGTAGAAACTTGCTGTTTCTCTACTTTACTGCAGTAATTATTCATCACGTTTTACATCTTCACACATTTATCTGTAGTTTCTCTTCTTTACATATTTATAAATCTCCTCATTCCAGTTTGTTTTCATTCCAGTGAATTATTTGAGCTGTGTCCTAAATTAGAACCAATCAGCTGTTTTACTGTTAAAACACCTTTAAATACCTATGACAGCTCATATATCAGGAGTTAAAGGTTGTTTTTCCCTGAAAATCACTTGTTCTCACTCATTATTACCTGTTGAAATCCTTTTAAAGGGACAATACAACACATAAACTGATAAAAAGTGATCACAGCTCATAGATTTAACTGATTTTATATGTTTTAAAACCAGAACTTTTACAGTTGTACTTGAATAAAAAGCTTTATTTAAACCCTTTAAACCATAGTATCTATACTCAATCAATCTCCTCCTCTTATGTGTTAAGTTACTCTCTAATAGATATTTGTGATATATATATTCTGAGTTAAAGGCTGAACTCTCACTTTTCAGTCCTTTTAAAGGGACATTACAACATAAACTGTAAAACCTCTGATTAAAAGTGATCACAGCTCAGATATTTTAATTATTTCTTATTTTATACTGTAAATAGCTTTGAAACCAGAACTTTATTTGAGTAAAAAGCTCCTTTAATCCCTTTTAAACCCCAGTTTCTCTACTTCTACCTGGTTAAAATGGGTTTTATGCCCCTCCCCCGCTGCTTCCAGACGAGGAAGAGGAGGGGGGTCTCAGTAGAGATGAAGAGCCGTGGCTTTGAGGTCTCGCTGTGGTTCCACAAAATATGCAGCTTTCCTATATACTGTAATTTGTGGAAATCTAAAGTGCTGAGCCGACTGAAAAGGACGCGTAAGCTGAGAAAGTGCAGCAGCGACGGCAGGAAGAGGAGGAGGAGGATGAGTTAACGAAGACAAAGACAGAAAAATGAGAGAGAAGCTGGGGAATGACTAAAAATGGGCAGATGAGAGCTGGGTGGGAAACGGGCCTCGCTCAGGTCATTCCTCACATTCCTGCTGACTCACAGGGAAACAGGGAGTGAAAGAGTGAAATCCTGGGTTCAGGTCGGGTCCAGCTGTGAGTAACAAGATGTAACCATGGACACATCCTGACATACACAACCAGCACCAGGAAGAGGAATACTCAGGAATACTCAGAGGAATACTCAGAGGAATACTCTGAAATACTCAGAGGAATACTCAGGAATACTCAGAGGAATACTCTGAAATACTCAGAGGAATACTCTGAAATACTCTGAAATACTCTGAAATACTCAGGGAAATACTCAGAGGAAATACTCTGAAATACTCAGAGGAAATACTCAGAGGAAATACTCTGAAATACTCTGAAATACTCAGGGAAATACTCAGGGAAATACTCAGGGAAATACTCTGAAATACTCAGGGAAATACTCAGGGAAATACTCAGGGAAATACTCAGGGAAATACTCAGGGAAATACTCAGGGAAATACTCAGAGGAAATACTCAGAGGAAATACTCTGAAATACTCTGAAATACTCAGAGAAATACTACAGTACTTCACTTTTTATACCACTAATACTATTTGGCTACGAGCTGCTTTTCTCTAGTTAGAAGATATCTTTATTTACACACACACACACTTTAACATACACACACACACGACACACACACACTTCAACACACATACACACACACTTCAACACACATACACACACACACAAAGATATCTTTATTTAACATTAGATCAAATAACACAATATGTGGAGATGAACTAGTGCTCTGATACACACACACACACACACACACGATGAACACACACACATGCACACATCAACACACACACACACACACACACACACACACACACACACTTTAACGCACACTTTAAAACACATGACACACACACTTTAACACACACACACAAATTAAAACACGCACACACGACACACTTTCAGGCACACTTTAACACACATGCACACTTCAACACACACACACGCACACTTCAACACACACACACACACACTTCAACACACACACACACTTCACACACGCACACTTCAACACACACACACACACACTTCACACACGCACACTTTAATACACACATACACACAGCACACACACTTTCATGCACACTTTAAAGCACACTTCAACACACACACACAAATAAAAACACACACTTTCTCGCACAGTTCAACACACCTCAACACACACACACACACTTCAACACACACACACACACACACAAGATATCTTTAGTTAACATTAGATCAAATATCGATATCTAAATAAATAAATAAATATTTAACTAAATATCTTGTATCTGCTCTGCAACAATATTTATAGGATGAATATTAATCTTTTTATAAAATACACGACATAATAAGATGTTAAAGAATCATCAGTGAAGTGGATTTAATGATTAAACTGGTAAAAACTAATAATAAAACAGATAAAACAGTCTAAGTTCAGAAAACGATGCCAAAAATAAGGCTGCAACTAATACTGAGTCAATTAATCGATGAAATGATTCATTGATTAATTGGTTCATTAAATGGATGAAAATGTGGAAATCCATCAAAGATCATCAGTTTATTATTATAGATGTATGTAATATGTAATAGTTTAATTGATTATGTAATAGTTGGAACCTACTTGATTAATCAACTAATCATTGCAGCTATAATGAGATTTACCATGATAACATTACATTTTAATGAATATATTTACACTGAAACCTGTTAAAATGGAGACATTTCATAACAAACACTTTAATTTCTGATACTTTAATTGATTTTTGCTGCTTAAACCTTCATATTTTTACTGTAGCAGGGTTTATAATGGACGACTATTACCTCTAATGGAGGATTCCTTCATTCTTCTACTTTCACTAAAGTCAAATATCTGACTTTTTGTTCTATTTCTGCCTCTCACACACAGAAAGCCCTGGAGGAATCGTCTGTTACCACGATGTCAGACTCCCAGCTGAATGAAATGTCACGATGTGATTATCCAGACCACAGCTGACGACTTCAGGGACTGATTTATTTATTTTCCTCCTTATTGAGACGGAACCGAGTCTCAGCTCCAGCTTCTCAGCAGAAACTGCAGCGACTCAGCGCTTTACGTCGCAAATGTCCCATTAAACGGAATAAAAGTTCAGAACGAGCCGCGTTGCTGTGGCATCATGTGATAAAACCAGCAGCATCTGTTTCCACCTGCAGCACCTGATATGTACAGAGAGGTTTGAAACGGACCAATCAGAGGAGAGAAGGCCGCTTCCAGGCGTCCAAAGGTCGTAACGGACTTTTCCACGTTGGTCATTAACCTTCCTGTGCTGGGAAGTTACTGGGTGGGAAAAACAAACACACCTTAGAAATAAAAAATAACGGATTTAACCTTTAAAATAGAAGCAGAGACGGAAACACGGGATCACAACACGGACAAAAACGACCTTTTACAGAAAAAACAGGCCAGAAAAGACAGATTCTAACCAAAGTCTCAAAAGTCTCCATTCATTCCTCAGGTAGAAGTAGAGATTCTAGGGTTTAAAATACTCAAGCATCAACATGTTTACTCAAGTTCTGGTTTAAAAACTACTTAAAGTATAAAAGTAATGAAAAGATCTGTTAAAATATGAGCTGTGATCACTTTTTATCAGAGATCTTGCAGTTTATGTGTTGTATTGTCCCTTTAAAAGTATTTAAAACAGATAAAATCTATTAAATATAACATTCAAGAGGCAAGAAAAAACATTTAACTCCCAATATAGTTAATTATAGGTTAGATAAATTGAGCCAAACAGTGATTTTCTGTCATAAAGTGAATTATTTGAGCTGCTCTGTGTCCTAAATTAGAACCAATCAGCTGTTTTACTGTTAAAATACCTTTAAAAGGACAAAAACAACATAAAACACATTTATTCTATTGTTATAAAGTGATGACAGCTCATATATTTAGAGTTAAAGGTTGTTTTTTACTAAAAATCACTTGTTCTCATTCTGTTATATCTCATTATTACCTGTTCAAATCCTTTTAAAGGGACAATACAACACATAAATGCATTTTTTTCTCTATTCAAAAAGTGATAAGACAAAAATCAGTTTACAAACAATGACTTAAAGTATAAAAGTAAAAGTATTTAACACAAATCAGTGAAAATCTATTTATCTGTTTATAGTTTATGTTGTATTGTCTCTTTAAAAGTATTTAAAACAGGTAAAATTGGCAGTCAAGAATGAGAAGTAGTGATTTTTCAGCAAAAAAAGGACATTTAACTCTCAATATAGTTAGTTATAGGTTAGATAAATATATTTAAATTGAGGCAAACAGTGATTTTCTGTCATAAAGTGAATTATTTGAGCTGCTCTGTGTCCTAAATTAGAACCAATCAGCTGTTTTTACTGTTAAAATACCTTTAAAAGGACAAAAACAACATAAAACACATTTATTCTATTGTTATAAAGTGATAACAGCTCATATATTTATTAGTATTTATTTAGTTAGAGGTTGTTCTCATTCTGTTATATCTAATAGATTTTATCTCACTCATTATTACCTGTTCAAATCCTTTTAAAGGGACATTACAACAAATGAAAATCTATGAGCTGTGATCACTTTATGTCAGATATTTTAAGGTTTATGTGTTGTTTTGTCCTTTTAAAGGTATTTTAACAGTAAAAATGTCTGATTGGTTGTAATTTAGGACACAGAGCAGCTCAAATAATTTATTTGACTTTATGACAGTTGGAATTAAAACAAGCTGGAATGAAAGAGGAGGAATGAGGAGATTTTGAAATATAAGAAATAAAAAGTCAAATAATGGTGAAAGTATTTGTTGTCAGTAACTCGACTCCTGTGAGTCACTGAGTCTAAAAGACAACACGGTTACAGACAGATTCATATTTATGCTGCTGTCAAACCGTCAGACAGACGGGTGAGTCACACACGTATGTAGAAATAGGCCACACACACACACAGTCACACACACGCACACACACACACACACACACACACACACACACACACACACACAGGCAGACACAGCTGCAGTCATCAGCCGTCTGAGAGCTGTCAGCAGCTTTAATTAATGACCCTGACGTCTGCTCGTTAGCGTCTGATGACGACTCGTCACACCTGGACGACACCTGACGGGAGGGAGGAGTCACATGACTCAGCGGGTGGGTTAAAACGTTAGGAAACAGGAAGTAGGAGGAGAAAATACAACAATAACATGATGAAAAGTCCAGATCATCTTACTGACATTAACCTGAAACCAGGGAGGAAGTAACTACTGTAATATATGCAGTACTTTACTGAGTATTTACCTCCGATGCTACTTTATACTTCACTACATTTCAGAGGCAAATATTCTACTTTGATAGTATTAGCTACTACTTATTTATCATATAAAACTGTTTTTATTAATATTCTAACTGTGTTTAAATTGTTTTTTATTTTTAATTATTCTGGATTAAAGTTATTTTACTATAAAAACATTATACACTTACATTATATAGAGTTTTATTATTAATTATTCAACCATAGTATCTAAAACTGTTTCCATATTGATAAAAAAAAACAAAAAAAACCTAAAATACTCAAAACAAGTACCATGTTATACTAATATAATACTGTAATATATTCTACTATAATAATATAATAATACCATATTATACTATAATAATGTAGATTATATAATACCATATTATACTATAATATTGTAATAAATTATATAATACCATAGTATACTATAATAATGTACTATACTCTACTATAATATAATAATAATAATAATAATACCATATAACACTATAATAATATAATATAATAATACCATAGTATACTATAATAATGTTATATATTATACTATATTTTTATTATTATTATACTATATTATTACTCAGGACTTTTTAATAGAGTATTTTTAGATGACAGTACTTCTACTTTTACTTAAAGTATTCTTACTTTGTACTCTGTCCACTGCTGGTTTTTACTTAACATTTTCAATTTCTGACTCTTTTTAGATTCAAGTATTTTCTACTTTCTACTATTTTTACTTAAAGTAAGTACTTTAAAGTATCCGAGTACTTTGACCACCACTGTTATTACTCAGGACTTTTTAATAAAGTATTTTTAGATGACAGTACTTCTACTTTTACTACAGTAAAGTATCCCAGTACTCTGTCCACCACTGTTATTACTCGGCATTTTAAATCCAGGACTTTTTAATATAGAGTATTTTTAGATGACAGTACTTCTACTTTTACTGCAGTAAAGTATCCGAGTACTTTGACCACCACTGACATTTTAAATCCAGGACCTTTTAATACTTGTAATTGAGTATTTTTAGATTACAGTATTTCTACTTTCTACTATTTTAACTACAGTAAAGTATCCGAGTACTTTGACCACCACTGTTATTACTTGAATCAAGGACTTTTTAATTGAGTACTTTTAGATGACAGTACTTCTACTTTCACTGCAGTAAAGTATCCGAGTACTGTGTCCACCACCACCAGAAACCTGTGGCCTTATTTGGCAGTAATCCTGCTGTGGTTAAGAACTAAATACCAAAAACTAAACAGTCTTTTCTGTTTCTCAGGCCAGTAAAAGCCTGTTCTGTCTGAGTCACTTCAGCAGCAGCAGAAAAAAAGAAAAGAAGAAGAAGAAGAAAGTGTCAGAGCGACTGAAGCGGCTCAATCAGAGTCAATTAGAGGCGTTTGGTGTTAATCTGACCAGCTGGCCACTCCAACGCTGAACTCAGCCGCCACACCACACTGAACACACTCTCATACGAGTCCACGTTGGTTTTTATGTATTTTTAGCAGCAGAAAGTGAAGCAGCTTCAGATGTGGCTGAACATGGCAGCAACTCAAGGTTCCTCAGGTAGAATAAATAAACCGAGCTGGTGTTTTTCAGCTCTGACGTCTTTAGTGGAATAAAACGCAACAAGCTGGAACAACCAGCAGTAAAATATGAGTCTTTTTATTCATAGGAATATGTAATATTACGTTATAGTTTCAGACTCTCAGAAACGTTAATGATAAAATTGATTAAATGAATCAACAACTATTTGATAATCGATCATTTTCAATGATTTATTCTCTGTTCCAGCTCCTGTTACTGGACTATCAGAATGTTTGCAGCTGTATTTCATCTAAAATCCTAATGTTGTGATCTTATCATTTTATTTGCAGTGTTCTAATCTACAGGATTTTATCAAAGTGAGCAGGTCTCTACACTTATACTCAACTTTCTACTTTTACTGGAGTCAAATATACGACAAAAGTACAACTTTTAAGTAGATTCACCAACCCTGAAACTAAAAAAGGCATTTTTATTGTTGAATCTTCAACTATCACATTAATCACCAACTATTTTTTATAATTGATTAATGGATTTGAGTCATTTTATAAGAAGAAAATGTCCAAATTCAAGCCGATTTTAGCTTTTTTGACACTTATCTGAACATATTTCTAGATTTGACAAGTTTTATTTCTTACCAAGTGTAATTGTCGTGATCATTTCTCTAGTTTTAAGTAAATTTATCTTCAATAGTAGTGTTTATATCTTATTTTCAGCCATTTTTTGATGTGTTTGAGACACTTTTCAGTAGAAAATGTCTAAATTCTCTGGTTCCAGCTTCTCTTCTCTGATTATTTCCTGGTTTCTTTAGTCTCTTTGCACAAAAAAAAGACATTTTAGGTTGAATCTTCTTTGGATCCACATTTTACACCATTTAATGAACCAAACTACTGATTATTTCTATTATTTCTACCAGGTTGGTTGCAGCTCTACTCTACTATGAAATAGAGCTAATAATTTCCAGAGCAGACCGGGGTCAGAGAGCAGCCAGACAGACGATCAGATCAGTGTTTTTAAGTCTCTTGTGTGGAGTTTGTCCTTATAAGGCTGGGGATCCTCCCTGCAGCTGAGCTGAAGTGGATTACCAGCTGCCACTGAGGAAGCCGTCTGCTGCACACACACACACACACACACACACACACACACACAAATAAATAATCTGGAAAAGGGTGAGAAAGTTCACCGTCAAATCTGTTCAGGACTTTCCTCTGGTGGCGAAAGTCCAGCCTCAATCAGGTGGAAACGTCTATGATTCATTTGTCAAAGCTTCAGGCAGAAACAATGCAAACGGTAGCACACACACACACACACACACTCACACACACACACACACACACTGATAAATGGGAATTTAATCGGGATATGTGAGACGGCTGAGTCAAAGGGAGGGAGAGTCAAGTCACCTCTGGGCTGAAAAATAAACACGGAACCAACCGGATTCAAGGTTAAAACTCATTGTTGCTGCAGCAGAAACAGTTTCCTCAGTTTGAGCCAAAGACTGAAAAAAGAGGAGAGAAAATACATGAAATTTACATAGAGAGAGAAAGAAAGATCAATAGATATTAGAGCTGCAGCGATTAGTCGATTCATTGATTAATTGACAACTATTCATTTCAATGAAATAGATTAAACAACTGTCAAAATATGTATGGAGATATGTATATATCTATATTGGTGTATGAGTACTTATTTATGGGTATATGTGTATATGTATATATGGGTGTTTATGGGTAAATGGGTATCTGTACATAGAAGTATTTGGGTATGTGAGTATATATTTGGGAGTATGTGTATAATGTATAATATATGGGTATCTGTATATTTGGTGTATATGGGTATCTGTATATTTGGTGTATATGGGTATCTGTATATTTGGTGTATATATTGGTATCTGTATATTTGGTGTATATATGGGTATCTGTATATTTGGTGTATATATGGGTATCTGTATATTTGGTGTATATATGGGTATCTGTATATTTGGTGTATATATGGGTATCTGTATATTTGGTGTATATATGGGTATCTGTATATTTGGTGTATATATGGGTATCTGTATATTTGGTGTATATATGGGTATCTGTATATTTGGTGTATATATGGGTATCTGTATATTTGGGTATATATGGGTATCTGTATATTTGGGTATATATGGGTATCTGTATATTTGGGTATATATGGGTATCTGTATATTTGGGTATATATGGGTATCTGTATATTTGGGTATATATGGGTATCTGTATATTTGGGTATATATGGGTATCTGTATATTTGGGTATATATGGGTATCTGTATATTTGGGTATATATACGTATCTGTATATTTGGGTATATATGGATATCTGTATATTTGGGTATATATGGATATGTGTATATTTGGGTATATATGGGTATCTGTATATTTGGTATATATGGGTATCTGTATATTTGGTATATATGGGTATCTGTATATTTGGTATATATGGGTATCTGTATATTTGGGTATATATACGTATCTGTATATTTGGGTATATATGGATATCTGTATATTTGGGTATATATGGATATGTGTATATTTGGGTATATATGGGTATCTGTATATTTGGTATATATGGGTATCTATATATTTGGGTATATATACGTATCTGTATATTTGGGTATATATGGATATCTGTATATTTGGGTATATATGGGTATCTGTATATTTGGGTATATATGGGTATCTGTATATTTGGTATATATGGGTATCTGTATATTTGGTATATATGGGTATCTGTATATTTGGGTATATATGGATATCTGTATATTTGGGTATATATGGGTATCTGTATATTTGGTATATATGGGTATCTGTATATTTGGTATATATGGGTATCTGTATATTTGGGTATATATGGGTATCTGTATATTTGGTATATATGGGTATCTGTATATTTGGTGTATATGGGTATCTGTATATTTGGGTATATATGGGTATCTGTATATTTGGGTATATATGGGTATCTGTATATTTGGTGTATATATGGGTATCTGTATATTTGGTGTATATATGGGTATCTGTATATTTGGGTATATATGGGTATCTGTATATTTGGTGTATATATGGGTATCTATATTTGGTGTATATATGGGTATCTGTATATTTGGGTATATATGGGTATCTGTATATTTGGTGTATATATGGGTATCTGTATATTTGGGTATATATTGGTATCTGTATATTTGGTATATATGGGTATCTGTATATTTGGGTATATATGGGTATCTGTATATTTGGGTATATATTGGTATCTGTATATTTGGTATATATTGGTATCTGTATATTTGGTATATATGGGTATCTGTATATTTGGGTATATATGGGTATCTGTATATTTGGGTATATATTGGTATCTGTATATTTGGTATATATGGGTATCTGTATATTTGGGTATATATGGGTATCTGTATATTTGGGTATATATTGGTATCTGTATATTTGGTATATATTGGTATCTGTATATTTGGTATATATTGGTATCTGTATATTTGGTGTATATATGGGTATCTGTATATTTGGTATATATTGGTATCTGTATATTTGGTATATATTGGTATCTGTATATTTGGTATATATGGGTATCTGTATATTTGGTATATATGGGTATCTGTATATTTGGGTATATATTGGTATCTGTATATTTGGTATATATTGGTATCTGTATATTTGGTATATATGGGTATCTGTATATTTGGGTATATATGGGTATCTGTATATTTGGGTATATATTGGTATCTGTATATTTGGTATATATGGGTATCTGTATATTTGGGTATATATGGGTATCTGTATATTTGGGTATATATTGGTATCTGTATATTTGGTATATATTGGTATCTGTATATTTGGTATATATTGGTATCTGTATATTTGGTGTATATATGGGTATCTGTATATTTGGTATATATTGGTATCTGTATATTTGGTATATATTGGTATCTGTATATTTGGTATATATGGGTATCTGTATATTTGGGTATATATGGATATCTGTATATTTGGGTATATATGGGTATCTGTATATTTGGTATATATTGGTATCTGTATATTTGGTATATATTGGTATCTGTATATTTGGTATATATTGGTATCTGTATATTTGGTATATATTGGTATCTGTATATTTGGTATATATGGGTATCTGTATATTTGGGTATATATGGGTATGTGTATATTTGGGTGCAGGACAGAGGCCCAGCACAGACACTGGGAAAACACTGTCCCTCTTTCCACTTGAGGGATCAGGAACAAAGACTGAACACATGCAGGAATGTATGTGGGTCAGAGCATCAGCAGAGTCCTATAGGAACTACTGATGCATCTATAACCATCTATAACCATATAACCTACTGATGTACATCTATAACCATCTATAACCATATAACCTACTGATGTACATCTATAACCATATAACCTACTGATGTACATCTATAACCATATAATCTACTGATGTACATCTATAACCATATAACCTACTGATGTACATCTATAACCATATAATCTACTGATGTACATCTATAACCATATAACCTACTGATGTACATCTATAACCATCTATAACCATATAACCTACTGATGTACATCTATAACCATATAACCTACTGATGTACATCTATAACCATCTATAACCATATAACCTACTGATGTACATCTATAACCATCTATAACCATATAACCTACTGATGTACATCTATAACCATCTATAACCATATAACCTACTGATGTACATCTATAACCATCTATAACCATATAACCTACTGATGTACATCTATAACCATCTATAACCATATAACCTACTGATGTACATCTATAACCATCTATAACCATATAACCTACTGATGTACATCTATAACCATCTATAACCATATAACCTACTGATGTACATCTATAACCATATAACCTACTGATGTACATCTATAACCATATAATCTACTGATGTACATCTATAACCATATAACCTACTGATGTACATCTATAACCATATAATCTACTGATGTACATCTATAACCATATAACCTACTGATGTACATCTATAACCATCTATAACCATATAACCTACTGATGTACATCTATAACCATCTATAACCATATAACCTACTGATGTACATCTATAACCATCTATAACCATATAACCTACTGATGTACATCTATAACCTACTGATGTACATCTATAACCATCTATAACCATATAACCTACTGATGTTCATCTATAACCATATAACCTACTGATGTTCATCTATAACCATCTATAACCATATAACCCACTGATGTACATCTATAACCATATAATCTACTGATGTACATCTATAACCATATAATCTACTGATGTACATCTATAACCATATAACCTACTGATGTACATCTATAACCATATAATCTACTGATGTACATCTATAACCATATAACCTACTGATGTACATCTATAACCATCTATAACCTACTGATGTACATCTATAACCATCTATAACCTACTGATGTACATCTATAACCATCTATAACCTACTGATGTACATCTATAACCATATAACCTACTGATGTACATCTATAACCATCTATAACCATATAACCTACTGATGTACATCTATAACCATATAACCTACTGATGTACATCTATAACCATCTATAACCATATAACCTACTGATGTACATCTATAACCATATAACCTACTGATGTACATCTATAACCATCTATAACCATATAACCTACTGATGTACATCTATAACCATATAACCTACTGATGTACATCTATAACCATCTATAACCTACTGATGTTCATCTATAACCATCTATAACCATATAACCTACTGATGTACATCTATAACCATCTATAACCATATAACCTACTGATGTACATCTATAACCATCTATAACCATATAACCTACTGATGTTCATCTATAACCATATAACCTACTGATGTACATCTATAACCATCTATAACCATATAACCTACTGATGTTCATCTATAACCATCTATAACCATATAACCTACTGATGTTCATCTATAACCTACTGATGTACATCTATACATCATCTACATATTGACTTCATTCAGGTCTTTTCAGTCCATGTTCTTGTGAGTTGTGTTTAATAATGTCAGTAGATGCTTTTATAATAATGATATTATTATGAGTATTCCTCATTTAAAACAGACTACAGTGAAATGTGTTGCATTAAATAAATGGCATCTGTCACATATTAGACATGATATTTACATGAGGATTAACAGGAGATGACTCACAGGCTTTTAAAGAGTATAAAGTGTTTTGTTAGTCTGATTCCAACCATTAAAGTATTTTTATCAAACTCTACTTAAAACACACGTCTATAGCTGTGATTTCTGTGGTTTTATCAGGAGTTTCTAGCAGAGTTACAATCCTGACGTCTCCATGTTTAATGGTAGGAAACCAGCTGATCGTAGTTTAGTTTCCTCACTCGCTGCTGCATAAACAGATGATGTGATAATACGTCAAATAAAGAGATAAGAGAGAATGAGATTGTCCAAATAAGGGCCGGTGGTGGTCACTCTGAGTGGATGCAGGAGGTGACAGGAACGTCCCAGAGGTCACGTTGAAGCTCTTTAGTAGAACAGTCTGTTTTATTAAATACATAAAAACCACCGAGGCTGACTCCAGAACAAACACTGTTAACTACAGACAGATAAAAGCCAAAATAAATTAAAAAGACAGAAGAAACAGACCAATGAGCCTGAGATGGAAAAAGTGATGGAATAACAGAAGAATTAGCCTTTAAACTGCTGTATCTCAGGAAGGAATCAGTCAACACAACCAGGTTTTTGACATTTGACGACAACTTTAGACGCAAAACTTCTTTAGGTTTATTATTTAAACCTAAATAACATGTGAACTAATATTCAGCCCAGAGTGTAGAGGCCAATCTAAACCTAAAGGATAGAGCTGATAGCTCATCATATTATCTGGAGCTGCAAAAAAACACTAAAACAAATTAATCAACTAATGACGAAGTTCCAATTATGATTTGGAGCTTAATAGATGGAACTGCATTTGATTTAGATGATCAAAATAGTTGGAGATTAATGTGATAGTTGGTGACTGGTGATCATACTAGTGAACACAGTTCATTAAATGGTTTAAAATGTGGATCAGTGTCTCCAAAGCTGAAGATTCGACCTAAAATGTCTTTTTTTGTCCAAAGATCATCAGTTTATTATTATAGAGACTAAAGAAACCAGGAAATAATCAGAGAAGAGAAGCTGGAACCAGAGAATTTAGATATTTTCTTCTTAAAAATGACTCAAATCTATTAATCGATTATAAAAAGTTTGATGTGAAATCAAATTTGGGGTTCCTCAGGGTTCTCTTCTAGATCCTGTGAAGTTTCAGTCATCAGTTTCTGAAACTGATTAAAGAAACCAGAAAATAATCAGAGAAGAGAAGCTGGAACCAGAGAATTTACACATTTTCTACTAAAAAGTGTCTCAAACACATCAAAACGTGTCTGAAAATAATAAATAAATGTAGTTAAAACTAGTGAAATGATGTGTCCATGCAGCAAGATAATTACACTTGGTAAGAAATCATGAAATAAAACTTTTCAAATCTAGAAATAAGTGTAATAAGTAACTCTAAAATAGGCTTATTTTAGATTAAATTACTTGACACAGAGACAAATAAGGTAAATATAATAAATATAAGGACATATTTTCTTGTTTTTTACTGTTTCCAAAGCTGAAGATTCAACCTAAAATGTCTTTTTTTGTCCATAACCCAAACATCATCAGTTTCCTATTAAATCTCTCTGGGACTTTAGAACAGTCGGTTCTATTAAATCCATGAGACCCAGCCACTGTGACTCCATAAAGACCCTGTTAACTCTAACAATGGACAGATAAACCAAACTAAATGTTAGATATCAGCAGTGTCCATCTGAAGAAAAGCCGCAGCATTAACAACACGGAGCTGGAAAAGCAAAACATCAACATCCGCTGGACGATTCCTGGTGGATCTCAGGAAATGTCTCTTTCCTGAGGGATTCAGCAGGAGCAGGAGGCTGAAACGCTTTAAACTGCTTCTTATCTGCCTCACTTTCATCTCACCAACTTCCCCCTTAGAAAAAGGCAGCGTCCATTCTTCCTGAGCTGCAGAAACACGATGGTCTGAGCTCAGTATGAGAGTCTTAGTGAGGTCGAGTTGCTGCATGCCGTTTCCTGTATGTTATTTTTCTTGTATAAAACAGAGCCACACCTCAGTGTTCTGATATGAAGCCAAGAGGCTGCAGACGCTGTTCAGACTGATTACAACATGGTCCAATGCTGCAGACGTTCAGCAGTTTATCTAAAGGATAGTGATCAAATTTGATGATACTTTAAACCTCAGAGAAGCTGAAGATTCAACCTAAAATGTCTTTTTCTGTCCAAAGATCATCAGTTTATTATTATTGAGACTAAAGAAACCAGGAAATAATCAGAGAAGAGAAGCTGGAACCAGAGAATTTAGACATTTAATAATTAAAAATGACTCAAATATATTAATTGATTATAAAAATAGTTTGACGTGAAATCAGGTTTGGGGTTCCTCAGGGTTCTCTTCTAGATCCTGTGAAGTTTCAATCATCAGTTTCCTTATATAGAAGATTAAAGAAACCAGGAAATAATCAGAGAAGAGAAGCTGGAACCAGAGAATTTACACATTATTCTTATTAAAAATGATTCAAATCAATTATTCAAATATTTTTTTGCTTATAGTTTTATTTTTTGGTATGTATTTTTTATTTTTCATAATTTTTATTTTTTAGTATCTTGAGTATTCTTTTGTATTTTTTATTGTTTTATTAATATATATATTTTAAGTAATTTTAGTATTTTTGATTGTATTTTTAGTAGTTTACATGTTTTTTTATTTTATTTTTTAATATTTTTACTTCAAGCATTTAAATTTTATACATACAATCAAACTCGATCAAATATCTTATAAATTATTAAATTAATGGGTTTATAAAATGTGAATCAGTGTTTTAGATTCAACCTAAAATGTCTTTTTCTGTCCAAAGATCATCAGTTTATTATTATAGAGACTAAAGAAACCAGGAAATAATCAGAGAAGAGAAGCTGGAACCAGAGAATTTACACATTTTCTTATTAAAAATGACTCAACTCAAATCGATTAATCAAGACAGACATATAAATGCATGCAAATTATAGGTGAGACCACCTATAAGTGTCTATTTTAGGTTATTATGCTCCTCATTATCAAATAAACCAGGAAATAAATCAGAAGAGAAGCTGGAACCAGAGAATTTGGACATTTTCTACTTGAAGAATGACTCAAATCAATTATCAACCAATCGATTAATCAACTAATCGCTGCAGCTTTATTACAAGTTATTTAACTGAGTGAATGTTTAATCTTAGTGTTGATAAAGAGCCTTTCATAATAGTATAGTAGGACTATTCTGATAGTTAAATTATCTATTGATTCCTGAAGTAATTAATTGATTAGTTGTTTGGTTCATTAAATGGTTTAAATGTGGATCAGTGTTTCAGATTCAACCTAAAATGTCTTTTTTTATCCAAAGATCATCAGTTTATTATTATAGAGACTAAAGAAACCAGGAAATAATCAGAGAAGAGAAGCTGGAACCAGAGAATTTACACATTTACTAATTAAAGAATGAGTCAAATCAATTATCAACCAATCGATTAATCAACTAATCACTGCAGCTCTATAGTAACATTATGGATAAAACCTGGAGACAGAACACAGACGTATTTAAAACCTGGAAATTAGTTTAAATAGAAACACACCAAAAACTCCTCTGAAACCCTGAATCCCAACTTTCTACCTCTTCACTCGGTGTCTCAGAGACGCCTGGCGGTGGTGGATAAAAAGGAGACGACACCTTCAAAAACTAAAAAATGTCTTATCCAGACATTTTCCAGTTGGCAGAATGATGATCCAGACAGATGCAGATCTGTGGGATCACTTAGCAGAAAGAGCTGAAGACCAGAACTCATATCTGATGATGCTGACAAAAAAAAAAGGTTCCTTCTTATGTAAGAGCCACACTTTCCAGGACAGATTATATAGCATTAATTTATTGAGCCTAAAGAACAAAGATCACATGTTTGAGTCCAGTTTCCAGAGTAAAGGTCCAGAACTGTAAAGAGTTCACAGCTTGACGTCAGAGACAACTTTTCCATCTTTAACCTGATAAAATCAGGTCCAATACATGAATCACACTCAGCTACAACAGTAAATAAAGTATTTTTATCTGTAATAAAGCTAAATTCAGTCTGGTGCATGAGTAAAGGTCAAATGGCAGAAAGCAGAGGTCACAACACAACCACTAAAACTGCACTAGTTCAGGTTTCATGCATCTATTTTAGCATCATCGTACGTTGGACTAATGATTCCTGGATTATTTGGGCTAAAACCTCATTTTTACAAGATATTTACTGTAAAACTGGATTTTTCTTTTCTCTTTTCCTCTTTGTTTGTTTTATCACAGTAACATATGAACTGATTCTGTCTTTTCTGTATTCATACACATGTATTTATATAAAAAATCCCTGTGATTGTGGAGGTTTTCCATATTTATTGTGGAAAACAGGTCTGGAGCTGGTCTGGACAGATATTCAGATCTGTTCTCTACAATTAACCCGTTAAACTCCAGGTTCCCCCTGAGATTGCTCCACTAATCATGTACAAATATAGTGAAGCTATACATCAAATTAAACAGGAGAAACTCCACTACAAGCACATATAAGTCATATTTACACACACCAAACACAACTCCAACACCAAGCTAATTAATTAACTAATATGAAAATAGCTATACGATCATAAAGCCAACCCACTCTCCACATTTTGATGGCTAGCGCTCTGATACTTCATGTTACACAAACAAATGACATCTCATATGAAAGCTGAGACTGTGACGAGTCCAACGGTACCATCAGTGTAGCTTTATGACAAAAACTCAGTAAACTAGCAGCCAAAAAACACTACAGTAAAAAGTCGCTTGTTTGAAGCGACGAACAAAAACTGTGTTTTTTTGTTGCTGTTTTGGGATGAAAATGTTTATTTGAGATCAATAAATGGTCGTTTAGTGTCGACCAACATCTCTGTGTTTATTCCAGACATACCTACTGACTATGGGGATGTCCTGAACCTGAAAAAGGGCTGGAGGTCAAGGGGTTAAACACATTTTGAACAATGTTTGAAAAGAGCAGCTGGTTTAGTTAATTCACTGAGTGAGAATTAAATCCCATTCATGCAGCATCCACCTGCCTAACGTCTGTTCTGCTGCTTCTTAAAGGGCCAAATTATTCATTCGTGACATTTTAAAATAAGAACAAGCTCCGAGTGTCTCTTTCTAATAAGAAAACCAACACACTGAACTTCATTTCAACTCCTGCAGAGTAAATATTTGCTCTAATTCGTTAGATTAAAGTGTCACGTTCACTCGAGCTAAAAAAGGCCACGGACCAAAAATAGCATTAATATGAACTTCATCTCAAAAGTTCAGTCTTTTCTTTTCTCATCCTTTCAGAGCCAACAAATCAGCAGCTATTTATAGACGCGTCCAGCAACAGAAGTTTCCTGTTTTATCAAACAAACAGTGTCTTATCTCTCTGCTATGGCTGCGTGTTCGGATACGGGCTGTCGAATGTGTGTGTGTGTGTGTGTGTGTGTGTGTGTGTGTGTGTGTGTGTGTGTGTGTGTGTGTGTGTGTGTGTGTGTGTGTGGTGAAAAACTGCTCCGACCGCTGACGTTTCTCCATCAGGTCCCGTCTGACAGCTTTGAAATTTAATATCAGAAACACAAGGTGAGAAAAGAAAATCAGCTGCTGCTCTGTGTTTCTGAGGCTGAACTTTGCTGTTTTTATGCTCCAGGTGAGAAAAAACCTGTGAAAAGGTCAAAGGTTCAGGTTCATCAAGTCAGAACCATAAAAACGCTGCAGAGTTCTGTCTCTGTGCAGCTGCTGCATTCAGATGGAGACGTTGCTGCGTGCAGCAGCTTGTTATCTGCAGGAAACCCAACAATAAAATAGGCTTTTCACTGCTCACACGCCTCATGACAAGTCCTGAGTTTAAGTTGCTTTTCTCTTTTCTGCAAAATGTGATTAAGACAGATGATAAAATGACGACAATAATCAATGAATGCAGCTCTAATAGGAATAAAACATCTGCTTTCAGTCACATGTTGGGTTCATATAATAATGTGATGTTATATTATTCAGATTAACACATTAATGTGAACCTAGAACTGGTGTGAATTATAGGATTTTATTCTTAAAAATGACTCAAATCGATTAATCGATTGTCAAATCGATCATTGCAGCTCTACATTATAGTTGTGTCTAATAATATTATTCTGATTAATCTATCAATTATTGAATCCATAAATTGATGAGTTGTTTGGTTCATCAAATGTGGATCAGTGTTTCAGATTCAACCTAAAATGTCTTTTTCTGTCCAAAGATCATCAGTTTATTATTATAGAGACTAAAGAAACCAGGAAATAATCAGAGAAGAGAAGCTGGAACCAGAGAATTTAGACATTTTCTACTAAAAAGTGTCTCAAACACATCAAAATGTGTGTGAAAATACTAAATAAATGTAGTTAAAACTAGTGAAATGATGTGTCCATGCAGCAAGATAATTACACTTGGTAAGAAATCATGAAATAAAACTTTTCTAATCTAGAAATATGTCCAGATAAGTGTTAAAGAAGCTAAAATAGGCTTATTTTACATTAAATTACCTGAAATAGAACTTTATAGAGACAAATAATAAGGTGAACATACTAAATTTAAGCAAATAATTTCTTGTTTTTCACTGTTTCACAACATAAAATGTCTTTTTTTGTCCAAAGATCATCAGTTTATTATTATAGAGACTAAAGAAACCAGGAAATAATCAGAGAAGAGAAGCTGGAACCAGAGAATTTACACATTTACTAATTAATAAATGACTCTAATCCATTAACTGATGATCAAAATAGTTGTAAAAGTTGGTATTAATTAATAATAGTAATTAGTAATTAATCTATTCATTGATTCTTGCAGGAAAATGAACAATAAAAAGATGCTTGTCTCAGTATTTTGTGTGTTATTTAGTGTTTTACAGTGGAACAGGATGAAGATGGACGGTGAAAGACGTTCCAGGCATTACAGCATGTAAAAACCACGCAGCAGAGCTCAACTCATCCCAGACGACAGCTTACATAAGGAACCATCATTTCTCCGATTTCTCCCTTTGCCGATGACGAGGCTGACATTTGGCGGCGAGTCTCCGGGGGTGGGGGGGACCTGGGGACCGGCACCGAGACCCGCTAAACAAACCCATTCTTCCAGGGACCCAGAGACCCTGTCAGAGCACAAAGGATCCAGAGAGCCATAAAAAGCCAGGACCCGGGGGTCCCATAGATCACAGGGGCCAGACCGGAGTGAAACCGCTCTATTTTAAACATGTGTGAATGCTTGTCGTTCACCAGGGAGAAAGCAGGCCGGTCACAGGGCCTCCAGCTCCACCACAGACCACCACAGACCACCACAGACCACCACAGACCACCACAGACCACCACAGACCACCACAGACCACCACAGACCCCCACAGATCACCACAGACCACCACAGACCACCACAGACCACCACAGGCCTGTGAAAACACCCAGGAATCAAACTGGAACTGACACAGACACATTTCCACTTGCTGCTGGTTGTGAGAAATAAAACCAGAAAGTGAAGCTGAACGATGTCGGAGGTAAAGTTGATGGACAGTTTCATGGTTTTACACATCTGAGCTAAAACTAGAGTTAGAATAGGCCATAAAATAGAAAATGATCAGAGAATTTGGACATTTTCTACATAAAAATGACTCAAATCCATTAATTGATGATCAGAATCGATGGTGATCAATGTGATAGTTGATTAATTGACTAATTGTTGCTCCTCTACACTCAATTTAATATTAGAAGGGTCTAAATAATACTTCATACTGCAACTAACGGTTATTCTGTGTATGATTGATTAATTGATCGATTGTTGAAACAAGTAATTGATTAATGTAAAATGCTCCGTATAGAGTTTATTATTATAGAGACTAAATAAACCAGAAAATAACCAGAGAAGAGAAGCTGGAACCAGAGAATTTACACATTTACTACTTAGAAATTACTTTAAATTGATTATTGAAATAGTTGGTGATTAATTGATTAATCAACTAATCGTTCCATCACTTAAAATAAGAGTCATAAAATTCCAATAGGACATTTACCTCCTAAAAAATGATAAATTATCAAAGTAGTAGGTGATTAATGTATTAGTTAATACTCCATTATTTAAATAATTGCTGCAGCTCTATGAAGCAAAGTGGATCAAAATATAAATGTAAAAGCAAATTAATTAAATCAAACTGACTTTTTATGTTTCTATATTCAACAGAAAGTCAAATAAAGTTGTAAAAGATGTTTCTTTGAATAGTTTTACCTTTATTTATTCATGTTTTGATTGTATTTGATCATGATTTATATTATTTTATTATTTTTTTACCCAGTTCTCCTGTTGTCTGTAAATACAGTGAAATAACAATAAAATTACTGAATATTGAACAATTTGATTCATAATCACAGCAATAAAAACCCTGATTCACTGTTTATATGGACACGTGATAGTTGATGCAGGACAAACTGAACTTCTCACAGCTGACCAAGACACACCTGGCTGGTCCTGCAGGTTTAACACACACACACACCAGCACACACACACACACACACACCAGCACACACACACACACACACACACACACACACCAACACCTCCTCCTAAATAACTGCAGCAGTGTAACAGCTGATAATTATCAGTGTCTTCTCTGACTCAGCTGATAAAATCTATTTTTAAGAGACAGTGGTTGGGGCGGTTTGGTTTGGAGAGGTTTTATTTTTATCTCTTACAGGTTCTTAAATCACCGTTTCAGACAGATAATTCACCAGGACCGAAGGACGTTGGTGAAAACCGTGTTAACGTGGATCAGGTTGACCTCAGTGATGTAAAGAATCAGCCGACGCCGCGAATAGAACGGAAGCAGAGACGGATTAGTGGCGTCAGAGAAGACGACCTTTAACCTTCTGACAGGTGGGTTCGTTAGTGACCTGGACAGAAACCTCGTTAACGGCCGAGTTAACGGTTGATTCAGCTCCTACAGACGCTGACGTCTCCTCTTAACCTGCAAAAAAAAACACCTCTAAAAACCTCTGCTGTTCATGGATAAATGTCATTATCAACTAAAATAATTAAATACTAGAAATAAATAACGTTAATATTTCTGAAGCAGATAAAACATGAAGTAAATCTCATTTAAAAAGTCAGACTCAGGTTTATTAAACATGCTGCATTAACACTAACAGACCAACACATTTTATACTAAATATATGTTTATAACAACATAATCTATCTATAAAATAATTATATATCTGCACAAACCATGTGACCAACAAAATGTCGTGTGATTGGTCGACATCCATCATTTTATTTTCACCTCAAAACACAGAAGTTTGTCTGAATGACGTCATTATCGACCAATCACATGATATACTGTTGGTCACATGGTTTAAAAACTCAACCCCCTGTGTATGTGAACCAGATGTAATATTATTATAAAGACAGATATATGGATCATTTTATGATTATTTCAATTCATAGACATATTATTCTTTTATTGACAGATATATAGTTATGTTTGGGATTCAGTATAAAATATGTTAGTGTTACAGCAGTATGTTTTAATAACAGTCTGACCTTTTAAATGCTATTTATTTCCTGTTTTTATCTGCTTCTTGCTCAGATATTCAGGTTTTCATAGACAGTTTCAAGTGTTTTTTCCAGGCGATAAGAACATTTATCTTCTATTTGGTTTTCACAGGCATTTTTCTGCAGGTCTAAAATGGTTAAACCACAAGCTCCTCAACAAAAAGCCGACTATAAATACACAAACATGCTCCGTTCTGGTCTTAGATTCCTTCACCAACGTCTCTGAGCAACGAGGCTAATCAACGGTTTGTTTTTTTAAGGTTTGACGTGGAAAACCGTGACACTGGAGTCACGGCAGCGGTGGTGGTGGAGATGTGGGATTTCTGTGACCTCGCTGGTCACATCTGAAGGAGAAAGAAGCCGCTCGTCTCCACGAAATCAAACAAAAGGAGAGTCAGCGTCACATGAAGATGAACCCGAGGATTCCAGCCTGATTCCTGCTGGACTCTGGACAATGGCAGCGATTGTGTTTGAATTCTCCCAGGAAACAAACACATGGAGCAACAATGAGTCCAGGTCTGTTACTGAGAGGCAGGAAACACAAAACCACCACAAACACGTCATTAGACTCTAGACTTGCAGTTCTCCAGACCGGTCTTGGTTCTCAAGGCCAGTTTTTTGTGGTCTTGGACTTGTCATTCTTTGGACTTGGTCTCGTCAGTCTTTGGTCTCGGTCTTGTCTTGGTCTCGTCAGTCTTTGGTCTTGGTCTCATCGGTCTTTGGTCTTGGTCTCATTAGTCTTTGGTCTTGGTCTTGTCTTGGTCTCGTCAGTCTTTGGTCTTGTCAGTCTTTGGTCTTGGTCTTGACAGTCTTTGGTCTTGGTCTTGTCTTAGTTTCGTTAGTCTTTGGTCTCATCGGTCTTTGGTCTTGGTCTTGTCTTGGTCTCGTCGGTCTTTGGTCTTGGTTTCGTCAGTCTTTGGTCTTGGGCTTGTCTTGGTTTCGCAAGTCTTTGGTCTTGGGCTTGTCTTGGTCTCGTCAGTCTTTGGTCTTGGTCTTGTAATGTCTTAGACCAGCAAAGTGGTCTCGGAGGGATTTGGTAGCCACACTTTTTTTTCCTAGGATATCATATTGGTGGTATCTTTTTTTTCCTAGGATATCATATTGGTGGTATCTTTTTTTTCCTAGGATATCATACTGGTGGTATCTTTTTTTTTCCTAGGATATCATATTGGTGGCATATTTTTTTCCTAGGATATCATATTGGTGGTATATTTTTTTCCTAGGATATCATATTGGTGGTATCTTTTTTTTCCTAGGATATCATATTGGTGGTATCTTTTTTTCCTAGGATATCATATTGGTGGCATCTTTTTTTTCCTAGGATATCATATTGGTGGTATCTTTTTTTCCTAGGATATCATACTGGTGTTGGTATCAGTAGTCAACTCTAATATTCCTCATTACTGCTCATCTGCTGCATTTCAAGAGTCTTTAATGAGTAACATCCAGATTTTACTGTGAACAACATCATTTACTGTATTTTTATAACAAACACTCAAAAACTCAAGTGCCCATTTATGGTAATATGACTTCATGGTGCATTCAGGTGCACCTCGTTGAAACGGGAATCAATTGTCTATGGTTCAAATTACACCAGAATATTCAACCTATTTATTGATTATTTCAGTTTTAATCCTCTAATAAAGTAGAAACAGCAGATTTACCACATGTTAGATCTCAGTCATTTGGTGAAATCTGTATTGTTGTTTGTGTCGTCGACATAAAATGTGGTATTTATTCTCAGATGCGTCTCGGCCTTGAGCTCAACTGGTCTTAATGTGGTCTTGATGCTCTCTGGTCTTGGGAGTGTCCTGGTCTCGGTTCTAGACTATAAAAGAAGAAGAGTCCTTCAGCGTCATCAAATGTTTCTCAGTGACCGTTTCCACTTCCAAACTCCCTCTTTCCCCAATAAATAAAGTCATAAAGTGACCGATCAAAGGGTCGGGAGTAAATCATGGAGCTGGAGGAGAAATATTATTTCCTTTATGCTCTTCTGCTCCTTCGCTGCTGCGACGTCACGGCCGCTAGTTTGTCCTTTTAGGAGATTTACGGTGGAGAATGTGAGGAGAAAGGTCCAGACGGGAATAATGGATCCAGTTTAAATAGCCTCAGACAGGTCAACAAAACACACAGCTACAGCCGGTCTGCTCCAAAATAAACAGCCTTCTGTTGTCAGCTCTTACTGATCTGGAACACAGGAATCTAAATGTTTTCCTGACTCGGCCTCTCAGGCTTCAAGTGAACATTCTTGGGAAAGCGGCGAGTGATGATAATGAGTTTTAGAGTTTAATCTGACTGATGATCAACGGCCAACGTCACCGACCTGGAGGCTCCACATGTGTGAGAAGGTCCCGTTAACGTTGGATTAGAAGAAGGTTCCAGGTTATTTCCTGGTTTGTTTAGTCTCTACAACAGGAAACTGATGATCTTTGGGTTGTGGACTGAATTATTTGCTTATATTTAGTATATTTATCTTATTATTGGGCTGCATTAAGTCATTTAATCTAAAAATAAGCCTTTTTTTGACACTTATCTGAACATATTTCTAGATTTGAAAAGTTTTATTTCTTACCAAGTGTAATTGTCTTGGTAATTTCTCTAGTTTTAAGTACATTTATAATCAAATGTAGTGTTTATATCTTATTTTCACACACGTTTTGATGTGTTTGAGACACTTTTTAGTAGAAAATGTGTAAATTCTCTGGTTCCAGCTTCTCTTCTCTGGTTATTTCCTGGTTTCTTTAGTCTCTATAATAATAAACTGATGATATTTTAGGTTGTGGACTGTTGATCTGACATGGATAATTTTGAGCATGCTTTTATTTTGAAGGGGCCCTATTTTGACCATTCTCCCCAGTTTAATATTTTCATTTTCTATTCATAGAAATAGCTGTTTATGATCCTAAAGCACCTTTAGCAACAATAAAGTCTGCATCAATCAATTAACTGATTAATTGCCAATTATTACATGAATCACAAGTTTTATAAGCTAATAATGGATTTGAGTCATTTATTAAGTAGAAAATGTGTAAATTCTCTGGTTCCAGCTTCTCTTCTCTGATTATTTCCTGGTTTCTTTAGTCTCTATAATAATAAACTGATGATCTTTGGACAGAAAAAGACATTTTAGTGAAAAAACAGAAATTATTAGCTTATATTTTGTATATTTACCTTATTATTTGTCTCTATTAAGTTTGATTTCAAGTAAATTAATCTAAAAATAAACCCCTTTTAGAGTTTTAAATTAAAAAAAAACATGCAACAAACAACTAATCGATTAATCATGATCAATAATCAATCAGAATAGTCGTTAGTTGCAGCTCTGCTCATTAATATTTACTTCACAGGGAAAAATACTTTGACTTTCATGAATATATCACCTGAAAAACTTTAAGAAATTAAGTCTGATCCAAATGTTTATGTTGTAAAACTAAAGATAAAAGTATCTGTAGCTACCAATCAATGAATCATTTCAATAATCAATAGATTGATTCACACGACTCGTATTCAGGAAATGAGCCTTAAAACAAGCCGTCAGGACTGAAGTGAAGTTGTGATGTCACAGCTTCACGTAGAACATCAAAGAGATGACTTATGACTGAATAAAACCAGAGCAAAGCGTCCAACGTGGGACTTTTAATGATGATTTTACTCAGTACGAGTTACTAGAAGACGTAAAGCGACAGGAAGCTGCAGCTGTTTGTTTTCTCTGAGTCACGTCACAAACACGTCTGCAGGTGTCAGAAAAACAACAAGTCACACCTTCCTCCGATGTTGAAGTAATAAAAACGACTGAACCAGGAAGCGTTTCCTCCTCAGAGATAAAACCCTGATTCTCTGATGTGAATCCGCCTCCGTCCAACAGGATTTATTAGAGAAACGTCACGAGGAATCACATGAAGCAGGAATGTGATGTTCAGGAATTAGTTCTTCTCTCACCACATTCAAATCCTGCTGCTGATCTCAGTGTTTCAGGCTGCAGATGTGTGTGTGTGTGTGTGTGTGTGTGTGTGTGTGTGTGTGTGTGTGTACACATACACTCAAGCACTACAATGATTAATCAATAACTGATTAGGAGCTCAGTAATAACAGTAGTTGCTGATTATAAATTAATCAGCAGCTACTGTGGTAATTGATTAATCGTTTAAAGTCAAGTTTCACTTATTAAATTATATATTTTATATTAAACTGAAAGTTTCTGGTTTACCTGCATTTGTTTCTTTATTTGATTTTTTATTCATTTTTTATTATTGTTATAATTATTGTCAATATTCTTTTAATTTACTTGTTTTTATTTTATTTATTTATATATTGTTAACCAACTTATTTTTATTTATTATTATGCATTTATTTATTTAAGTATTTATTATTATCATCATCATTATTGTTAGAACTATTATTTTATATTTTATTACTATTATTTCTTTTTTTATTAGATTTTTATTATTTTTATTTTAATTATATATTTTTAATTAACTTGTTTTTATTTATTATTATGTATTCATTTATTTAAATATTTATTATTGTTATTATTACTGTCATAATTATCATTTTAAATATTTTTTAAATTTATTTCTTTTATCTATTTGTTCCTGGTTTAGCATTTGCTTCTTTATTTTATATTATAATTATATATTTTTAAATGAACATTTATTTATATTTTATTTGTATTTTATTTTTTTTATAATTATATATTTTTAAATGAACATGATTTTATTTTTTTTATTTTTATTGTATATTATAATTATGTATTTTAAATGAACATGTTTTTATTTATTTTAATTTTATTATAATTATATATTTTTAAATGAACATGTTTTTACTTATTTTAATTTTATTATAATTATATATTTTTAAATGAACATGTTTTTATTTATTTTTAATAATTATATATTTTTAAATGAACATGTTTTTATTTATTTATTTTTATTATTATTATCTTTATTATTTTAATTTACTTCTTTTATCTCTCTGCTCCTGGTTTACCTGCTTGTTTTACCTGATTATCTCTTTCAGATGTTTTGTTATGACATCACAACATGACGCCTGTAAATGTCATTTACTTTTGCTGTAAAAGAAACAATAAAAAGTGTGATTAAATAAATATAATATTGAGGATGTTAGGAAACACTAATTGACATTTTCAGACATTTTATGGCCCAAATAACTAATCAGAATAATTAACAGTTTAATTAATATTGAAATTCTCATTAAAATCATCCTAAAATGATGTAAAAACACAGAAAAACAGCAAATCTTGACAAGTGAGAATCTGAAACCAACAAGTTTACAGCATTATGCTTAAAAAGAAATGTTTTAATATTTGTGAAAGTTGATTTTCAGTTGATCATCTAATCAATTAATCAATATCCTCTGTCACACACACACACACACACACACACACACACACACACACACACACACACGTTAAACAGCAACAAGCAGCAGATCATCTGTCAGGATCATCTCAACGAGTCAAACATGAACGACTGAAAGGAAAAAAGTCGACAAAACAGAAAAAACAGCAATAAAATGACGTGTGAGGATCTGATGATGATGAAGGTTCAGTTTCTGGAAACTAAATCCTGGATGAAAACTCGTTAGAGCTTTGAAATGTGACATAAATTAAATTATTGGATGATGCATTAATGTTTTAACATGTTTATTAGTATGTTTATCTGCAGGAATTCTTCATTTCTTGTATGAAAGGTAACTGTTAAGTTACCTAATACCTACCTACCTAATAATAACTTTATTTATTATTATATTATAGGGTTAAAATAACATGAATGGCATTTTAACTGTAGACTCTGGGATCACCTGATTCAGGTCAGATAGTCGAGCCCAGAGTTAAATCATGTTATGATGCAAACTTAAACTGCAATAATAAGAAATTCTGGACATTTTAATCTTTCATTTACACAGATTTTAAGTTGTTTGGTTCATTAAATGGTTTAAATGTGGATCAGTGTTTCAGATTCAACATAAAATGTCTTTTTTTTATCCAAAGATCATCAGTTTATTATTATAGAGACTAAAGAAACCAGGAAATAATCAGAGAAGAGAAGCTGGAACCAGAGAATTTACACATTTTGACTCAAATTTATTAATCGATTAATGTGATAGTTGGAAACTGAGCGATTAACCAATTAATCACCAACTATTTCAATAACTGACAAATCAATTAGACTAATTTTTAAGATGAAAATGTCCAAATGTCCAGTTTAATTATAGGTTTAATATTCATTTAATATATATTTCCCCAAACCTCAGCACTGAGACATATAGCTGCAATTATAGTTGATTTATTGATTATTTGCCAAATATCACATTAATCACCAACTGTTTTAATAATCAATTAATCAATTTTAGTCATTTTAAAGAAGAAAATGTCCAGATTCTCTGTTTGTAGCTTCTCTGATTATTTAATTATGTGACAGTTGACAACTAATCAATTAAGGAAATGCATATAAAACAAACATTGATCCTATAATTAAACTGCAGAAAAGTGTTATTTGAATAATAAATAGAGAATTTGGACATTTTCTTCTTAAATAATAGTCAAATTGATCAAAGCAGTTGTCAACTAGTTGATTAATCGATTAGTTTCCACTTATTACGTTAATCTGATACCATTTTGATCATCGATTAATCGATTTGAGTTATTATTTTATAGAAGAAAATGATTATTTCCTGGTTTCTTTAGTCTCTATAAGAATAAACTGATGATATTTGGACACAAAAAGCTTTTAATCGTCGTTTTACATCATTTTATGAATCAAACCACTGATGATTAACCGACTATCTGAATTAGCTGCAGCTCTGTTCATTATTAATTTCTTCACAGGAGGAAAAACTTTCACTTTCATAACTTTTCCAACTGATAAAGACGTTAAAACCGAACATGAGCCAGTTTTTATGGATTAAAGGTGTAGATGGGACATAAATCGGTATAAATCGGTGTGGACGCATGTTTTTACCTGTCAGGTAACAGGAATGCTGCATCTACTCACCAGAGCTCGGAGAGAAGACTCGTCCAGCGCCGAATAACTGTCCACAGACATCTGGAACCGGCGTTTCCGACGAAAAAGGTGAAAAATAAAAAAAAGAAGAAGATATAGAAGAAGATATAGAAGAAGTCTCGTGTGTTTTTGGTGGTTCTCCGGTACAGAAGCGTGAACCACCTGTTTTTTCTGTCTTTTTCCCTCTTTTTTCTGTTCAGCGCAGCTTTTAAAAGTCACCGAGTGGAATATTCAGCAGAATCCGGGTCTTGTCGCCTCCTTCGGGGACATATTTCAGAGATTCAGGATCCGGAGCCGCAGAGAAGCAGAAACTCGTCGCTACTCGGGTCGTTTGCAGCTTTTTTGAACCGAGGATTCCCTCTGAAAAGGTGTAACCCCGCCCCTCTCTGCGCCGCCGCCGGCGGCTGCCGGAGTTTATTCAAAGCGCGCCGCTCTGTGGGAACAAACGGAAAACAGCGGCGGAGTATGGAGGGTCAATAATGACCATAATAAAATAAATAAAATACATTATAATAATATATAGTATGGAGGGTCAATAATGACCATAATAAAATAAATAAATAAAATACATTATTATAATATATATTGTATGGAGGGTCAATAATGACCATAATAAAATAAATAAATAAATAAAATACATTATAATAATATATATAGTATGGAGGGTCAATATTGACCATAATAAAATAAATAAATAAAATACATTATTATAATATATATTGTATGGAGGGTCAATAATGACCATAATAAAATAAATAAATAAATAAAATACATTATAATAATATATATAGTATGGAGGGTCAATAATGACCATAATAAAATAAATAAATAAAATACAGTATAATAATATATATATAGTATGGAGGGTCAATAATGACCATAATAAAATAAATAAATAAAATACAGTATAATAATATATATAGTATGGAGGGTCAATAATGACCATAATTAAATAAATAAATAAATAAAATACAGTATAATAATATATAGTATGGAGGGTCAATAATGACCATAATTAAATAAATAAATAAATAAATAAAATACAGTATAATAATATATATAGTATGGAGGGTCAATAATGTCCATAATAAAATAAATAAATAAATAAAATACAGTATAATAATATATATAGTATGGAGGGTCAATAATGACCATAATAACATAAATAAATAAATAAAATACAGTATAATAATATATATAGTATGGAGGGTCAATAATGACCATAATAAAATAAATAAAATACATTATAATAATATATAGTATGGAGGGTCAATAATGACCATAATAAAATAAATAAAATACATTATTATAATATATATAGTATGGAGGGTCAATAATGACCATAGTAAAATAAATAAAATACATTATTTTAATAATATCTATAGTATGGAGGGTCAATAATGACCATAATAAAATAAATAAATAAAATACAGTATAATAATATATATAGTATGGAGGGTCAATAATGACCATAATAAAATAAATAAAATACATTATAATAATATATATAGTATGGAGGATCAATAATGACCATAATAAAATAAATAAAATACATTATTATAATATATTTAGTATGGAGGGTCAATAATGACCATAGTAAAATAAATAAAATACATTATTATAATAATATCTATAGTATGGAGGGTGAATAATGACCATAATAAAATAAAAAAATAAAATACAGTATAATAATATATATAGTATAGAGGGTCAATAATGACCATGATAAAATAAATAAAATACAGTATAATAATATATATAGTATGGAGGGTCAATAATGACCATAGTAAAATAAATAAAATACATTATTTTAATAATATCTATAGTATGGAGGGTCAATAATGTCCATAATAAAATAAATAAAATACATTATAATAATATATATAGTATGGAGGGTCAATAATGCCCATAATAAAATAAATAAATAAAATACATTATAATAATATATATAGTATGGAGGGTCAATAATGACCATAGTAAAATAAATAAAATACATTATTTTAATAATATCTATAGTATGGAGGGTCAATAATGACCATAATAAAATAAATAAATAAAATACAGTATAATAATATATGTAGTATGGAGGGTCAATAATGACCATAATAAAATAAATAAAATACAGCATAATAATATATATAGTATGGAGGATCAATAATGACCATAATAAAATAAAAAAAAATACATTATAATAATATATATAGTATGGAGGGTCAATAATGTCCATAATAAAATAAATAAATAAAATACAGTATAATATATATATATATATATATATATATATATATATATATATATATATAGTATGGAGGGTCAATAATGACCATAATAAAATAAATAAATAAATAAAATACAGTATAATAATATATATATATAGTATGGAGGGTCAATAATGTCCATAATAAAATAAATAAACAGTATAATACAGCATAATATATATATATTATAATTCCCATAATAAAAATTATATATAGTTTCTAGTAAGTTACTATAAACTATATATATAATATAGTTTACTATATAGTAATAATTTTATAAATATAATAAAATATATTATAATATAATAAATATAATACAGTATAATATATACTATGGAGGGTCAATATTGTCCATAAATAAATACAGTATTACATATATTTTTTTCTGCCTCATTTATCCACTTACATTTTATGACCTATTTGCATCTTTTATTATTAATTTTAAATTACCTTATTTTATTTAATTAAAAACAAATGAATTCAACATATTTTAAAATAAGTTGATTAAAAATAAATAAAAGATACACAAAAGGGTCAGATAAAATAAAGTTGAAAAACTTATATAGATATGAGAATCTCACTAGTAATAAAACATAAAAATGGAAATAAAAGATGTTTAAGAATCAAGTTTCCAACCAGTTCTTAGAACAGAACCATGACTGTAAATATAGAACATTATATAATAAAAACCACTTAATCCCTATTAGGGCCCATTTAATTATTATTTTAAGGCTTATTATCAGTTTTGCTGCTCTAAGTGATAATTAATGTTGAATATCTAAATTCTAAATAAATCTACAACATGTTCAGTGACTACAGAAGAGTCAGAATCTATTTATGTTGCTGTTATACAGTAAATAGAGTTAAAAAAAGACTTTATTTAGTTGGAGCTGAGGTTTTCTTATGTGATTCATGGATAAAACTCAAAGCTGAACCTGGATCAGGAAGTTTACACGTTAAATAATTTAAGACAAATCATCAAAACCAAATCTCTGCTTGAACTGAACCAATCAATCGCTGGTTAAAACACAGTGGACTGTTCTGTAGGTGTGAAACCACAAACTGGAGCCTTTAATCAACAAATGTTATACATTTATTAACATAACAAAACATTTAATAGTCACATAAGACAAAGAGCATCAGGTCACATGTGCTGTGAGTTAAAGTCCAAACCAGGATGAGTCGATTCTCTCTGGTTCACGTTTTATTTGTTTTGTTCAGGTGTTAAATCAGCGAAATGATCCGGTTTATTCCTCTCGTTGGAGGATAATCTGCAGATCCACATGTGGCACATGGTCGCCTGTAGTTTTATAGCTTTTTCTAACGTGGACCCTATGATACACACAAAACACATGGAATCGATCTTAAATCCTATTGGAGGAACAAACAAAGTCTCACTACTGAAAAGAAGATTGGACACGAGACGCTGATTTAAAAGCATCTGACATCACGTAGCACAAATAGCTAGGATATGATTAAAAAAAATCTAAATATTACTGAAAAGTATTAAAAGACGCATGTTCTGACAGTATAAAAAGACAAATGTTCAATATTACAGTTGTTTTTTTGTTTGTGTTTTTTTCTCCTTGGTCAAAAGATGCATAAATTTATCAAATTTATCTGTTCCTCAAGCCCTTTTTTAACAAAATAATCTATCAAAGTGCTTCAGGCTACATGAAGATGCAGAAACCAACACTGAAAGACCCTGAAAGAACTTTTTAAACCGGTGAAGACGAAGCGTCCGTGGCTGAAACGACGAGATTTGAAGTCCAACAAACCGACAGCGAGCGAGTGGATGTTCATCAGGAGGAGCCGCGACGGGACTCAGTTAAATTTAGTTAATAAAATACAGTTTATAATTTATCCGTCAAAGCTGAATGGTTAAGACATGGAAACAAACCCTAAAATAAGCAGAATATGTATGAATAAACCAAATCACTTAGACTTCAATTGTAATATCCGTCAAAATATAAACTGCAAAGAGACTAATACTCACACAGGCACTTATCAGATAGTATGTGTTTCATTTCATTTTAAACGTGTGCAAAAAGATAAATGAGTCGCGGAGCAGGAGGTTTGGTGTCACATCTTATTGTTCCTGCTCTCACTCGTCCTGCTGCTCTTCATTCTGCTTCTTGGGCAACTGAAGGTGGAAAAAACAAAGGAAAATTATTTCAGGTGAAAAATGACTAAATATATTGACTGGACTTAAAGGGAAAAAAGGGAAAATCCACTCATGATGGAAAACAAACAGAAAGACAGAGAAATTAAATAGAGGTGTGGTGTATAATATTTACAACATGTAAAAAAAATCAGCTTTATATATATATATATATATATATATATATATATATACATACATATATACATATATATATATACACATATACACATATATACATATACACACATTATATAGACACACGCACACACACACACACACACAATTATATAGAGACACACACACACACATTATATAGAGACACGCGCACACACATTATATAGAGACACACACACACACACATTATATAGAGACACGTGCACACACATTATATAGAGACACACACACACACACACATTATATAGAGACACACACACACACACACATTATATAGAGACACGCGCACACACACATTATATAGAGACACACATACACACACACATTATATAGAGACACACATACACACACACACATTATATAGAGACACACACACACACACACATTATATAGAGACACGCGCGCACACACACACATTATATAGACACGCGCGCACACACACACATTATATAGACACGCGCGCACACACACACATTATATAGACACGCGCGCACACACACACATTATATAGACACGCGCGCACACACACACACATTATATAGACACGCGCGCACACACACACATTATATAGACACGCGCGCACACACACACATTATATAGACACGCGCACACACACACACACACACACACACACACACACACACACACACACACACACACACACACACACACACACACACACACACACACACACACACACACACACACACACACACACACACACACACACACACACACACACACACACACACGATAAATCAACGTCTGCTACGATGAAAAGACTCAAGAAGCTGAAAGTAACTAACACTTTACTACAGACTAACACTTTACTTATTTCATAAGTCGATTATTGAGTATTTTAATAATCAATTAATCAATCAATCAAATTCTCTGGTTCCAGCTTCTCTTCTCTGATTATTTCCTGGTTTCTTTAGTCTCTATAATAATAAACTGATCCACATTTAATGAACCAAACTACTAATGGATATTTGTTATAGTTGATATAGTATATATATAATCATTAGTTGCAGCTCTAATTATCATAAAAGACGTTTATATCACGTTTGTACTGTTGTTGTATTTTATCATCTTTATTGTATAATAATCACCACTTTCAGGTTCACATTAATGTATTTCTAGCATCATGACCTTAAAAACCATCATATTTATATTTAGTTGTTGTTTCTACTGAACCAATGATTCTGATAAGAAGCCAACACTCAGGTTACCTTAGTAACTGGATTCCTCCGGTTTCCTCTCCCTTCTTTATTTTCTGGTAGATGTGGTCTGGTGGACAAACGGAGACATTATTAGATCAACTCCAGAATTAACAAACACCACAAATTAGCTGAAAATCCTGTCTTTCATCAGATTCCAGTGTTTTTACCCCTTTAGAGATTCAGAACCAGTGTTGTCGGAGTCACAGAACGATGATTGTCCTCCCTCTGCCTCTCTGCCGTGAACCGCTCGGTTTTTCACTGAAACGTCACAGTTGGAGTTTTTCCTCTGACTGGGAAGTCCGATATAACCTTTCTGCCACTCCCTCAGCTTCTGTCCTGACGCTGCGTCGCCATCAAACCCAAAGTGGTCGTTCAGAAACTCACCTGCACGAGAAACGGAGCCAAAAAACAAAATATTAAACATGAATATGAATCAAAAACGCTGCAGGATTCATATCTATTCATATTTGTTACCACTTTACCCATAATTCAGTTCAGTTCTGTTCAAAACTATCAAATATCCAATCAATTTATTCGTTTTAACCCTTTAAATGCCAGGATTGATGATCTCATGACATTATTTGGTGAAAAAAGGACATAAAAATAGATATTTTCAATATATTGATTATAAAATGGGTTTATTGGATTATTATTAAAGTCCTCCAACACTGATTTAGATGGATTTTTAGTTTATATTCAATCAGATTAAAAACAATTACTTTTACTTTTAACCACAACAGAAAAAACATCCTGGTCAAAAACTGACAGAAAACAGTTTATGTTCATATTTTTAAAATCCTCTAATCAACTTCAGTCCTGTATATAACTAATAAATATTACTCCATTTTATCTTCACCTTATTATTAGTATGTGATGTAATAAAACAATAAAATAAATTGTGCAGAAATACACGGATCATTCTCCATCTTTCTACATGTGAGGAAACTGAATATTCTCTATAAATCAATGTGAAACCTCTGGAATATTATTTATTTGCATGATTCAGATTTTCTACATTTGTTTTACTTCTCTTATAATGAATAACTAATAAGTTGTAGGCGTCACCTTGGTGCTTTATTCTCCTCTGAGAATCAGGAGAAATCCTCCCAAACGAGTCCTTAGGACTGGACTTGGCAGCAGCTTTCGTCAGATTATTGAGAGGATGAGACGTTTGAGGCCGCATGTCACATTTATCCTGGACAGAAAATATAAATATATAGAGAAATCACCATCATTAGGATAAATATGCAGTTAGAATCCAGACTTTTTCTGTTTCTTTGTGCTCGTTTTCAGTGTTTTTTGTCCTTTTCTTCCTCTATTTATCATTTCAGATCACATGTAAGTGTAGAATGAAGATTAAAAAGAATCATATTGATGTTCACTGAGTATTTCTGAAGCTAGTTTTACTTATTTTACTCTAAAACAGACGTGTGTCATGATTGGAAAAAGAAATAAAGAATAAAGAATATATTATATAATAATAATAGAATATAAAACTAGTTGATAGCATGTTTTTACATTTTAAAACCTTTTTAAAAGAGTTAAACTATATATAAACTAAGTTTTTAGGGTTAAAACATCACATTTTTGATTTTATCCCAATTATTTACAAAATAGTAAATTTTTTTTATTTAACCCATTGAAGCCAATGAGCCTTTAAGTCTATTATTGGCATTTTATGCTTAAAATAAAAAATCTAAACGTTACTCATTAAGCTTTATTTTCAAATGACCTGATAGTAGATGGTTGTAATCGAATTATTTAAGTTTCCAACTACTTCCTGTCACATGACGTCATCAACTTCCTGCTGAGAACATGTACATATACATACATATATGTGTATATATACACACACACATATACACGTACACACATATACACACATGTACACACACACATGTATACACACACATGTACACACACGTGTACACACACACATATACACGTACACACACGCATACACACACACATACACGTACACACATGTATACACACACATACACGTACACATGTATACACACATGTACACACACACATGTACACACACATGTACACACACACGTACACACACATGTACACACACACGTATACACACATGTACACACACACGTACACACACACATGTACACACACACACGTATACACACATGTACACTTCTCCCCTAAAAATAATTTTGTACATGAGATAAACAGGTTTTTGTTTATGGGCAGATTAGTGCATATTTATAATTATTAATATTTAATGCTGAATAAATGAAAAACACAGACATAACATAATTGTTAGTGACTCAACTGATGTAATTATATGCATCAAATCTTTGAAAAGGTCAGGTCTTAAATGGGTTCAGTATAAATTGACAGTCCTAGACTTCATTATTTTTTCACCTGTCCATCACTGATCAGTAACCTGGACCAGAACCCACCTGGTGGTGGAACACCACGGCCTCCTCCAGGGCGACGCCACAGAACTCGCAGGGAATGACGACGTCGCCCTCTAGTGGGCTGGCGGGGGGGCTGTAGGAGGCCGGGGACACGGAGCGGGGGAAGGTGGGGATGTTGGAGGCCAGCGTGTCGCGCTGCATCAGAACCAGCCCGTCGGACTTAGGCGGCGACGCCGGCTGTTTGCTGAAAGACGCGAAGGCCGAGGCCGGGCTGCAGCCGGTCTGGTACACAGAGAAGACAACGTTAAACCTGGTTTATGGTCCAACCTGGTCCAACCTGGTCTAACCTGGTCTAACCTGGTCTAACCTGGTCTAACCCAGCACCAAACACCAGGTCTCTGCAGCTGCACGTCTACACACACAGGAATGAAGAGGCCGGACATGTGACGGCATTTCACCATGATTAGATTACAGCTCACACTAATTCATTTCTCTACCGTCAGAGTCTCAACTGCTGGAAAAACACTGAACTCAGACAAACTGTTTGCATTTCACAGCAGAGAAAATCTGTCAAGTCAGTGTTGAATTCAGGTTCATCAGATAAAATGTCCATCGGGTTTCTGAAGGTTTTCATGTGTCAGAGATCAGGAAACTCTGTGTCCTTCACTTAAATAGGATTTAATGTAGGTAAATTATATCAAAGATATAATATGAATAGTAGTATTTATTATTCTCTTATTTACATTTTAAATATAGGATCTAAATTCATTTTATTTGCAACCTCATATACAGAATTACAGCTGCAACAATTAGTCAATTCATTTATTATAAGGAACCATTATAAGATAATTAATGATAATTGATTTGAGTCATTTTAATTAGAAAATGTGTAAATTCTCTGGTTCCAGCTTCTCTTCTTTGATTATTTCCTGGTTTCTTTAGTCTCTATAATAATAAACTGATGATCTTTGGACAAAAAAAGACATTTTAGGTTGAATCTTCAGCTTTGATCCACATTTAAACCATTTAATGAACCAAATTAATCAATAACTCAGATTAATCAACCATCAGAATAGTTGCAGCTCTAATAAAAGGTGTTCATCAGATTCCTGGTTAAAATACAAAGATAAACAAGAATAAATTAAAAGTCCATTAAATTATTCAGTTCTTTACTCACTCTAGAGGAGAATTACCAACTCATTTATATTTATTCTGGATGTTTCTCTTCACTTTACACCACCAAAAGTATTTTTCTGTACCTAAAATTTCTAACTAACCTCAATAAATGAGGCTTAAAAATATTCTAGCAGACTTTTCATTAAAGTCAAGTAAAGTTTTATCACAGCTTTTTATAGATGTCTAATATTAACGTCTGTGTGTTTATGTTGTGAATGAATGTTTTCCAGTATATTATTATCAGATCTTAGCATCTTAAAAGCCAGTATAACTGAGGTTGTGATGTAGAAACAGAAACCAGGAGGATTTTAATCTCAAACCTGATGTAGAATTAAATCCTCCTCAGGAAACAGCTCTTCACAAAACTCACAGGGCAGCATCGTGTCTGGAAAACAACAAGAAAACGTTTTACATCGTTAACACGCTGATAAAGAATTAAACGTGTCCCCCTGGTGGTACGTGGAGGTACTGCAGGGGGTCTGTGTCCCCCTGGTGGTACGTGGAGGTACTGCAGGGGGTCTGTGTCCCCCTGGTGGTACGTGGAGGTACTGCAGGGGGTCTGTGTCCCCCTGGTGGTACGTGGAGGTACTGCAGGTGGTCTGTGTCCCCCTGGTGGTACGTGGAGGTACTGCAGGGGGTCTGTGTCCCCCTGGTGGTACATGGAGGTACTGCAGGGGGTCCATGAAGCTTTTATTTATGTTCATACACAGAATTATAGATTCACTATTTAATTTTATTATCCTAAAAAAAAAAAAAAAAGTTAGTTTGACCCATTAATCCATCATCACTCGTCTCCTATACAGTCTATGCTCGTTAACAACCTGCCGTTACCATGACAACACACTAACGATGCTGAAAATACAGATAAACAAGTGAAAAAGAAAGTGATTAAGTGTAATTTTCATTTTTATTTTTTTATTCAAGTTGATTATTTTTTTGTGAGCAAATCTTTATTTAGAAAGTTATTAATTTATTTTGTAAATAAAATATATATTTATAATTAATTCATACATTTATTTCTGTGAACACATTTTAGTTATTTATATATATTTATTTATTTCCTACCAGAACAGAGACCAATATAAATTTATCATATTTGAGTTTTGACTGGTTTCATGTTTCACTTCTTTGTTTCTACATCAATGTTTTACAGTATTTGTCAGATTCACTGATACAAGTTGTTCCTCTTTAATAAATCAGACACTGATTTTACAGCTCAGTGTGTATATATTATATTTCATATTTCAAAGGGGGAACATCGCTGAAAAACATTTAGTCGTTAGTTGCAGCTCTGTTCATTCATTTGTTCAAAAGGGAAAAAATGATACTTGATAAATCCCGTGTGGTTCTAGTTTTAGTGAGTTTAGGTGTAATAAGGTGCAGATTTGGATGATTTCTGGTGTTTCCTGGATGTTTCACCTGTGGTTCTAGTTTTAGTGAGTTTAGGTGTAATAAGGTGCAGATTTGGATGATTTCTGGTGTTTCCTGGATGGTTCACCTGTGGTTCTAGTTTTAGTGAGTTTAGGTGTAATAAGGTGCAGATTTGGATGATTTCTGGTGTTTCCTGGATGGTTCACCTGTCTGGTCGTAGTCGTGTGCTGCTCTGCTGCTGCTGCTGCTGCTGATGTTGGGGTAGTTGTTGTTGGGTGGAGACAGAGGGGAGCTGATGGAGGAGTCGGGTCCGGGTTTCTGTTCCCAGATGTCGGTCCAGAGGTTTCCCTCCATCCCCGCGGCCACCGACTCCCCGTCACTCTGCAGGCTGAGGGCCAGCATGTAGTCCAGACCTGAAGAGTCCTCGTCCTGGGTCTGACCAACGCTGTGAGGCCACGAGCTGCTGCTGCTGCTGCTGCTCAGGAAGTCGCTCTGCTCCAGCACTGAGAACAAATAACAACAGCTGGAGGAAACAGGCACAGCAACAGGATCAGAGTCAGTTTGTTCACGTTTCAACAGGAAGAAACAGAGAATTTCTGCTCCACTGTTGTTAATTATATTTAACTGTTAAATTATATTTGGCTTGTTTTTTTGTTTTTTTAATTTCCATTTCTTGATTTTTCATCTAATTTAATTTTAAGTCAGTTAATTTTTTCCAGTTTTAATCAACTTTTTAAATTGTGCCTTGATGTTTTTAATGTTTTATATAAAGCACTTTGTATTACCTTGTTAAAATGTTCTATACAAATATATAATAAAGCAATAAAAAGTGATAAATTTATTAAAGACTTCTGCTGAATTCACTCATAACTTAAAACGTTGTTCTCAACTATTAATTTTGAAATTGAAGAACATTAGATTAATTTATATTCATCTAATTTATCACAAATCAAAGCATTTCATATATAAACATATAAATAATAAACTATAATCTTAATGATTTTCTAAAACTTAACAGTGATTTATTCAGTTTAAACTCATCATTTCAACGGTTCCACAGTTTAACTAACATCTGTATTTAATGTTGATTCTCACTTTACTGATATTAATGATGAATTATAATAATGTCCTTCTCTAAATATGAAAAACTGTTGAAAACAAACTGGATCTATAAATATAAAGTGATGTAATAAACAGTGGATTAGTTCTGATTAAATGTTTTAAACTTGGTGCAGAGGATGGTAAAAGTTTAATAAATGTTGAGTGAAGCTTCTTTCTACAGTCCAGTAGAGACCAACATGACATTTTATCACCTTTTCAGCTGATATGAAGAAATAGTTGATTATTTACACGTCCAGCAGCTACAGAAGAACCTTTTCATTCATTTAGACTCATGTTTCTGCTCAGAAAGTCAACATGAAGTTCATGGTTTCATGACAGAAACATCTGGATCTTTATCTGATAAAAGCTTCTCTACTTCTACAGCGGTTTGTTTTTTCAGAATTAGTTTCAGACAACCAAAACTATTAGAGGTTATATTGTCAAAATTTAAAAAAAAAAACTGAAAAATTTAATAATATAAAATTTTCCGATGTTTTGTGATAAAATGAAAAAAAATATATATATATTAAAATAAATAAATTGAAAACAAAGTTTTTATATATTGAACAAATTTATATATTAAAATATTTATATTTATTAAAAACATAAATTGAAAATAAAAAATATGGAAATTATATATATATATATTATATAAATATTATAAAAATATATTTTATTTTCAATTTATTTATTTTAATCTATATTTTTAAATCTTTTTAAAAAAAGTTGATCATGTATCACTGTAAAAAAGAAAAATATATATATAAATAAAAATAGATGGAAAATATTACTGCAAAAGTAAAAAATGGAAAGGATGTGGATGTATTAATTGATGCAACTGCAATAAAAATAAGAAAAAAAGAAAAAAATTTCACACTGATGAATTATAATGAAAATGATATGATTTATTATTATCATCATTATATATTTGTATTATTTATTTATTATTTATTATTATATATTTTAAAATATATATATTTTAAATAAATATAAATTTAAAAAATGAAAATAAAACGATCCCTTCCTTATAAAAAGGACAATGACCCTGAGATAATCTCTTTTAAAATATTTTAAAAGACTTTAAAAGCATTTAGACGGCAGCAGCAGACTGACTGTGGCTGTAGGTGTTCCTGCCCCGGTTCTTCCAGTGGTTTCCTTCAGGTCCTGGGGGGTAGTTGTAGGAGCTGAGGTGGAACGGCGGGGAGAAGCCCTGGTGCTCGGCGGCGCTGACGTTGTTGTTCTTGGGTCCTCGGTCCTGGCCCCTCAGCAGGTTCCTGATGGAGTGGGCCTCGAACCAGGCCCCCGGGTCCTGCTGCAGCGGTTCCGCCGGGCCGCGGCCCGACCGGCTGTTGTTGCGTTCCTGGGGCGGCGTGAGGCTGCCGCACAGCACCGGGTGGACGCCCTGCTCGCGCAGCATCACGTTACACTTGCAGCGGGGGCAGGGCTCGGTCCGGGCGCCGCAGTACTCCTCGTGGTCTTTGGACTGACTGAAAACCAGCTCCAGATCACAGAACTGGCAGGGAACCAGCCGCTGGGCACATTCAGAGCTCTGCAGGGAGGGAGGGGTTAGTGGATTTAATCAAGAATCATCACTGAATTAAAGCAGGAAAACCTTCAGAAATACCTGGTGAACATCAATATGATTCTTCTCAACCTTCATTCCACACTTGCATGTGATCTGAAAGAGAAGTGAGAAATAGTAGAGGAGGGAACAAAAAACAGGCTTTTACTTTAATAAATAGGAATAAATTCATCCAAAGAGACAAATCAGATCAGCAACAATTCACTAAATCCACTAAAGCTCTGAACTGTTCACATGGAGATAAACATCCATATAAAATACTGTAATTAAACTTGGCATTGTGTCCTAATACAACTGTAAATACAGAATTTTCTGTCTCATCACTTAATACCTTTGCATTTAAAATACTTCCCATATTGTACATAAAGTTGTTGTTTCCTTTAAAAATCTACATTTGTTTTAATAAAATGTGAATAAATTGCTGCTGAAATCCTGTTACGGATAAAGAAACTGAATTTTTAGACTAAATTTATGTTTATTTGGATTCTTTGACCTTAATAATATAGAGTTACACACCAACTGTATTATAGTTAGAACTGAATAATTATCTGTATTAGTTAGTAGTTAATTACTAATAGTTCATTATTTTTGTTACCTATTTATTTAGTGTTATTATAATTACTACTACTATTTTTATTATTTAATAATTAATTTAATAATTCACACATAGTATAACAATTCGACAAACTTTATTTATTTGTGTTTTATTAAATTATTGTTCTATAAAACCTCCCTGTAGATTTTCTTATCTTCCTCTTCCCCAAGTGAATTATGTACATTTACTTGTTTTATTTTATATTTATATGAGCAAATAAATAAAGTTTAAAGAAAGTCTGTTTTTATTTTTATCATAACAACATCTAGGTTTTAACATGTTTAATTAATATATAATTCTAAGGAGAGAAGCTTGAGAGGTGACATGTTAAACTACATTGAGGTGATTTTTGGTTCTTAAAACTACAACCACATGTTGTTGTGGGCATTAAAATGTGAAATAACACATGTTGTTGTGGGCATTAAAATGTGAAATAACACATGTTGTTGTGGGCATTAAAATGTGAAATAACACATGTTGTTGTGGGCATTAAAATGTGAAATAACACATGTTGTTGTGGGCATTAAAATGTGAAATAACACATGTTGTTGTGGGCATTAAAATGGGAAATAACACATGTTGTTGTGGGCATTAAAATGGGAAATAACACATGTTGTTGTGGGCATTAAAATGTGAAATAACACATGTTGGGGTGTTACCTGCGTGTGCTCCTGCTGTTTATGTTCCTGCAGATCTGAACGAGGAACCGGCTCCTGGCAAACGTCACACAGAGCGATGTTTCTGCGACAGTGGATCTCATGGGTGGTGAAGTTGGCCTCTGGGATGTCATGTTTGCTATGAAATAAAAATAATAATAATAAAAAAGAGTTTAGAAGATTTGATTCACCACCATCATCATCATGACTGATCACTCAGTGACATTTGTTCCAACTCACCAGTTGCCACAGAATTGTGTATTTTCATCAGCCATGGCTTCACCAAGGCCTGTGGACATATGGGTTTAATATCAGTTATTAATGACCTTTAATGGAGGCTTTAATTTTCTAACTTTTACTTTTATTCCACTACATAAATTAAATATACACAACTCACCATAAGTGAGGGACATTGTGAGTAACTCAGTGAATTTCATGTATTTTGGGGTGATAAATATTAAACTAATGAAAATGAGGTTTCTTCTAATTCATTAGTAGGAATATCAAAGAAATTACTTATTTTATTACAGTTCAGACCAAATAGGAAAATGACTCACGTAAATAACAATATTCCTAGATTTTTGGGAGTAGTTTATGATTTTATTTGACTAAATCTACCGTAAGAGCTTTTGTTAGAAATAGACTGAAACAATCTGATATGAACATGAGTTGTGACATCACAAATAGTGATGATAAACCCAATATGTATGTGACTAAAACTTGAAGTAACATCACTATTAGTAGATTAATTGACTGTTAGTAATGCGTTTTCACTTAGTTAATACAAACTCAGCATTAACACAACCAACTACATTATATATATATATATATATATATATATATATATATATATATATATATATATATATATATATATATATATATATATATATATATATATACACACACATCTATATAACTATTTGAGCTAAACAACTAATTAATTAATCGTTTTTATAATCAACAGATTCATTGATTATCAGAATACTTGTTAGTTGGTGCCATACTAAAGTAAAACTTTAGACTTTTTGTCAAATAATATTCTACTAGGGGACATTAACCTCTACCAGAGTCATTTTCTGGTAACATATCTGTACTTTTAGTGTGGATTTGCGGGTATTTAATCAGATTCTTCACTCAAAGCAAAAGGAGAAATACTTAATTACAAGCAAAAGTCCTGAATCTGAAATGTACAAGCACAAGTCTTATCAGTAAAGTGAACCTAGAATATTAACAGTACAAGGACTCATGATGCAGATGTTATCAGTGCTATAAAGTAACTAAGTACATTTACGCGAGTATATTGATTATCAGGTGCTGTAGATAAAGAACTTAATAAGCAGCGTTACGTTTGATTAAAATGACAGTTCTAAAAAAATCCCCCATATTAATCCATGTAATACACGTAGCGTTAGCTAGCGAAGCTAATTCGTGTGAAAGTGAAAGTGGTTGACAGCTCACCGTGTTTCCAGACGGGCAGCTAACGGCTAAGCTAACGGCTAAGCTAGCTAGCCGACGGCCTCCACGTCAACCCTCAAACAACGAGCATCTTCAACGTAGTTCCGCGTTTTTCTTCCCACCTTAAAAAATAAGAAGAGCGCCAAAATAATATTAGCTGACCTCTGAGCCGGTTAGCTTAGCAACCAAACTGTTAGCAACCTACGTTAGCTGTTTTTAAAACTGTTGCTAACTAACTTGGTTCTACACCATGGATGTATAATAAAACCTAGATATGGTACCGCCTCTCAGCAGCACCATTTACTCCCAGTGGCCATTCATGGTACTGCAACAAAAAATTCCCATAGACCATAATAGTAAAAGAGAAGCCGATAAAACTGTTTCCAGGACACCTCCAGCTATAAACCCTGTTAATTATACATCTTTGTATTCCATATGTTTAAGCCATGAACTTTTTATCCGTCAAAAAACTTTCTAACGGGTCAGAAAAAGCAATAGAAAAGTTTTTAGTTTCAGCGTGACGTCACAGCTCGGGAGCGAGGACTTTTTTTTATTTATTATTTTTTTTTATTTATTTATTTATTTTTCTTTGTATGTTTTTAATGTGATCCGCGAGTGAATTAAACGATTCAATCCTGAGTTTTTTTCCGTATTTTACACGTTCTCATCGCCCCGGGGGCAGGATGGGAGGCCCAAGAGCATCATGGGAGATGACTCTACTGCGCAGTCTCTATGAGCCGCATAACCCGGAAATAAACCCGGAAGTCAGGAACTTTTTCGGCGTATGAACCAGGAGAGCAACTAACATTGAAATGAAAGGCTTCGGACGGTCCGAAGACGTCTTTTCAGAGTTTGTCAGATAATTCACGGCTAAATAACGTGTAAATAATCCCCCACTAGGCCTCAAACCAAATCCTGCCGTGATATTTTATCATTTTGACTCAGTAATAACACAATAAATTGGATTTTAATCTGATTTTGTAGGACGTTTATATATTTTAGGGTAAAAGTGTCTGTCAGTGAAAACTCGGCGAAAACCTCCATAAATTCCCAGGCTATATATATATATATATATATATATATATATATATATATATATAATTCCCTATGCTTGAAAATGAGTTTAACAACTATATTTATTGTATTAAATAATTGATAAGTGTTTATATACGAATAACAAATATTTAGAGAAATGTAATTTACGGTTAATTCACAAAAATACCCACAGTTTAATTATCTTCCCTAAAATAACCTCTTCTTTCATCATTAGTTTGTTTTTACAATGAAAGCTTCAAGTTTAGGCATCATACTTGTGTAAATTGAATATTTGACCATGGCTGGATGCCAAACTATTTGTGATGTCACAAATCATAGAAACTGGATTTTCATTTAGTATGAAGCAGCTTTCCACTTCCAGTAAATAAATGTGAAAACATTCTTCTGGTTTGTGCAGTTTGACCTAATCTAATCTAAGAAATACTTTTAAATGGTAAAACTCAATAAATTATCAGTATGTTGCTGCTGATCAATCGAGCCCTGCAGACGAATCGGTGTAGACACAAGATAAAACAAACTACACAGCATTGTCCTTTCTGTTTTTATTGAGTTTTAAATCTACCAAATACTGTCATATCAGACATGCTCATTCTTGTAAGGCACAGTTTTGTTCAGATAAAACACTGATCTTATTTACAGCAAATGTTCGGATGCAGTTCACACGTCATCGCTCCTTCTCAGAGTCAAATAATCAACCCAATGATTTCACCATTGATGTAAATATATAAAACTTTAATTCATTTCATAGCCCTTGATCCTTCTTTGATCCAAAAAGGTATAAAGTCATTTATTTTACAATGCGATATGAAATGTAACTCCTTGCCAAAAAAGTTAAAACAACAAAAGTGTGAGAGAAAAACAAAACATTTGAAATATGTGACTAAATTGAAAGGACTGGTTGTATATTAAAATAAAATCTCTAAAATATAACCTGGTCTCGCACAAAATATAAACCGACTCCAGATGACTGATTGGATGCAAGCTTGAGGTTTTTATCCAGCAACTTAAAGGACTCAGAAGAGAATAAATCGCAATTAAAAGGAATGTTTTTCACATTGTTGAAAGGCTTGGTGGTAAAAAAAAGGTATAAAATAATAAAAATTAACAAATCTGGTTCATTCAGCTGGTTCCTGTTAACGTCTCGATAACTTCACCAAATTAAAGATGCATCAGGTGAACCAGCTGTTTGATTTATTCATTTATGTTTTTTGTAAAAGTGATGGTGAAAACCAACAGCCCTGCTGTCGTAGCCAGAGTTTACAATAATAATCACACATGCACCGAGACTTAAAGACGGAAATCTGTGGAGAAACGTACACACATCTCAGGAAACTCGTCCTTTTTCATGCATGGGTGCAGTAGATATGACTGTTTTCCAAACCAGGAGGGGACATTTTAGTTTAAAAAAAGAAAAATAAAGGGAATTAAATAAAAAAAAACAAAGTACCAGCATTGAGGGAACAAACATCCAGAGTTCCACACGTTATCGGCACCACAGAAATTAACTAAAATAACTGTAAAACTGAGAAATTCACAGACTATTTTTTGCTGCTGACGTGATGATATCTATATATATATATTTATTTAACATTACAGCTTCCTTATAGGGTCATAATTATGCAAGTGGCTGTTAATATTAAGCAGATTAAAAGCATTATATATTGTTTTAGCAGCTCCATTGCAGTCAAAGGTGTTTTATTTTTTAATGGGGCAGGAATAAAAGGCATCTCAGCTTGTTTCTGCCTACAAATTCATGTCAACACAGGTGTGATATCAGATACAGCTGCAGCATTTTTGTGGTTGTTCTGATCTCAGACTGATGTAAAAACTACAGCAAAACCAGTTTCTATTCTTCTTCTGGTTCCTCTCACTGTTCCCTAATCACAGAAACGTTTTGGGACTATTTGGTCAGTCGTTATATTTGCAAACAGCTAAAATAAAATCACCTATCGATAAGTAAAAACACTATACACTTTAGCTTCCAAACGTCCTTGGTCCGATGTAGAAATTCAGTAGATCGCTCTTAAAGAGGTGTTAACCACAATCCTGTGAAAAAATATCTTTACTATGCTATTACGCTATTTTTCATGATCTAGAAATGATGAAACGAGGCTCAAAGACAGGAAGAAAGAAAGGAAAAGTACAGCGAGAAGGTGGAAGAAGAGAAAAGGAGAGAAGAAGGCACACGATTTTAAGAGACTAGAAGTCGTAGAGGTAGCAGAGGTCACAGAGACGGAGAGAAAGAAACCGATAAAAACAAAAAAATAAAGGAGACGTGTTTTAAATCGTCTATCTGTCCTTGGAGCCGAGCTTCTCGATCAAATCCTGCAGAGGAGCGAGCTCTCGCCGGTCGATGAGGTTGAACTCCTACAAGAGAAAATATGGATTTATTATTATTTTATATATTTTTATTTTCTCATTTACAGCACATCAACAAAATAGAGAAAAATAAAAGAAAATAAACAGAAAAAGAACATTATCTTCAAAATGCATCTAATTAAATATGGATATTTGATGTTTTATTGATAGTTTATTGTATATTTAACATTTTTTGTTTGATATTGCCATTTTATTGATTTTTTTTCTCATTTTACAGCACATGAATATCAATAAAATAGAAAAATATATAATTTTCAGTGTTTCTGCAGGTACCAAACATCTTAATATTTAAATTTAAACATTTAAATCTTTTAATTTTTAATATATTAAACATTTCTAATGCCCACGACAAACTGCAAACAATAAATTCAGTTGGATACAGATATTTTATCTTTTTATTACTATTTAATTTTATTATTTATTAAGTTTTTATTGTTTAAAACTTTTTTTTTCTCATTTTACAGCACATGAATTTCAATAAAATAGAGGAAAATATAATAAAAAAATGCTAAGGGTTTCTGCAGGTACCAAACACGTCTAAAACATTTTGATTTTTAAATTTAAACATTTTAATTTTTAATATGTTAAACATTTCTAATGCCCATGACAAACTGCAAACAATAAATTCAGTTGGATACAGATATTTTATATTTTATTATGAATTTAATTTTATTTTTTATCATATTTTTCTTGTTTAAAACTTTCTTATTGTTTTTTTTCCCTCATTTTACAGCACATGAATTTCAATAAAATAGAGAATTAAAGAAATGCTAAGTGTTTCTGCAGGTACCAAACACAAACATTTAAATATTTAATATGTTAAACATTTCTAATGCTCATGATTAACTGCAAACAATAAATTCAGTTGGATACAGATATTTTATGTTTTATTACTATTTAATTTTTTAGCTTTTCCTGTTTAAAACTTTCTTATTGTTTTATTTCTCATTTTACAGCACATGAATATCAATATAATAAAAAAACAAACATCAGAAAAAGAAGATGTAAAGGGTTTCTGCAGGGACCAAAACATCTAATTTAATGCTTTATAATGATATTTAAAACATTAATAACTGCAAATACTAAAAGGTGTGAGTGTATACCTGCTTATATACACACACATAATATCCATATCTAACTAAATTAAAATGGATTTTTTATGTTTTACTATTTTATTTGATATGCAGCAGTTTTAAACCTTCATTTCCTTCTCCATCCATGTAGAAATTATCCACAGAAGCAGATTTATGAGCTCAGGAACATGCAGAACATGTCACATCATGAATAAAACAGGACCAGGAGGTTCTGACCTGGACGAAGAAGATGAAGTGCTTGAAGGAGGTGTTGAGGTGCGCCTCCTCCTGCAGCTGCATGACGGAGTCGAAGTGTTGGTGGTAGATGTGAGCGTAGACCCTGAACAGACGCTTCAGGATGGTTTTAGCCACAGACATGAAGTTCTTGGGGAAAGGAACTCCTGGTGGAGGGAGGACGGTGGAGAAAGATGGCGTCAAGAAGAGAAAAAACTAAAATCCTGAACCTCAGAGTGAAACTAGAGCAGAAAAACCTCAAAGGACCAGATCTGGATGGAAATATATGCAGGTTTCCTCTATAATCCACTGGACTGTGTTTAATCTGTTGTCTAATAACAGCATAAAGACATTTAATTAAAAGTAGCTGCAGCTATTTTATTATAAACGATTAATCGATTAGTTGTTTAGTTCATAAAATGGTGTAAAATGTCAAATGTTTGTGCCAAAAACAAACCGTACAAGTTATTTAACTGATTCAAGCTCAAATATTGAATAACTTATATAATCTACAGGTTATTAAAGTGATTAATAGTTTGGTTCATAAAATAGTGTAAAATATCAATCACTGTTTCCTAAAGCTGAAGATTTCATCAGCTTAAAATACAGTAAATTGTAGATTTCAAGCACTTTTCTTATTATAAAATATATTTTTACATATTTATTTGTATTATATAACACAGACAAGGAAGTAAAAAGCAGAGACAAACATTGAAAAAGTCAATTTTTGTGTTTTTTTATGCATTTCAAAATAAAAGCCTTTTTGTCGTCTCTCACGTTTTGTCAATTAAAGGTTAAATAATCCTGTAATTATTTATAATGTAATATTTACATAAAAAGGAGTTTGTTGGTGTTTGTCAGCTAAATTAAAATGTGTTTTTTTAATTTATTGTTTTAAGCAAGACCAAAAAAATAATATAAGGAATATAAATTAAAAGTAGACTAAAAGAAAGAAACAGCAAATTAATAAAACATGCATCAAACATTAGTTAAAGGACATGTTTGTATTTGTGGAGCCGCTCTTCTTCCTGTTTATTCCAGTAGATAATAAACATCAGCAGCTGTAATGAAGGTAAAACTCACCGATCTTAGAGGGAAACAGCGTCTCGTCGTCCAGCTGATCCTGGACCCAGGTCATCAGGTAGTCGATGTATTTAGGAGCCGAACATTTGATCGGCTTCTTAATGTTGGTGCCGTCAGCCCAGTGGTACTCATATCTACCAGAGAATACAGATACAACACTGGAGGTTTAAACACGTCATAATCAGATATAAAACAATAAAACACTGGAGGTTTAAACATCATAATCAGGTATAAAACAATAAAACACTGGAGGTTAAAACATCATAATCAGGTATAAAACAATAAAACACTGGAGGTTAAAACATCATAATCAGGTATAAAACAAGAAAACACAAGGTTAAAACACGTCATAATCAGATATAAAACACTGGAGGTTAAAACACGTCATAATCAGATATAAAACACTGGAGGTTAAAACACGTCATAATCAGATATAAAACACTGGAGGTTAAAACACGTCATAATCAGGTATAAAACAATAAATTACTGGAGGTTAAAACATCATAATCAGATATAAAACAATAAAACACTGGAGGTTAAAACTAGTGCTGTCATTTTAAAATTTAACACATTAATTATGAGTATCAACGGAGCCAACGCTTGTGCATTTGAATTTTGTCCCATTAAAGGACCCGTAGTTAAATTCCCAACAATAACAGACATGGAACAGACTCAGGAGGATGAGGGAAGTGCGTCTTCAGTCACTGAACGACAACTTTATTTACAAAAAGAACAGAGACGGGACGATAAATAACAACAAGGAGTTCTCTGACCACCGCAGCAACTCCAGCCTCCAAACATGTTGAGGCAAGTTAGATCCTGAGGTGTTGTTCCTCTGACCTTTAACCTCTGGTAAACTATGTCATGTTCTCCTGACTTACCTGCTGTGTCAGCAGCAGATGTGGCCTCAGTGAAAGGCCTAAAGAAATATGCCTGTTGGCGTCTTGTTCTTCATTTGCCTCACTTAGAGGCGTGTTATACTTCTATTATTAAATATAAATTACACATGATTACCTAGTCTGCAATATGCCTGTTGGCGTCTTGTTCTTCAATATGCCTGTTGGCGTCTTGTTCTTCAATATGCCTGTTGGCGTCTTGTTCTTCAATATGCCTGTTGGCGTCTTGTTCTTCATTTGCCTCATTTAGAGGCGTGTTATACTTCTATTATTCATTTTAATTGCTATATTGATCTTAAGTGCCTATTTGAGACAGCTTTATTTAATTTATTTAACTGAATCTCTGTATTTGTTTTACATTTCTGAATAATGCACCTGGTCTAACTGGTTTAATGTGCTGGACCTTTACTTCTGGATTTAATTCATGAACACAGTTCACCAATAAAACATTGGATTTCAGATCTTCTCTTCTTACTGTATTCAATTGATTAGTCATCACTACAATTTATTAATATCCTAGAATTCTAATTCTTTATCAGGAGACTTTTAGCAGATATGACATTAAAATGTAATTAATTAGATTAATTTCTTTAATCGACTGACAGCACTACTTCACACACGACTCTACCGTCGTCTGCTATCAAACCAAACATCAGCAGCTAAAAGCAGCAGTATTTACAGCCCTGATAGAGTCTATGTCAACAGGAAGTGAAGCCGGCCTCTTCCTCCTGATTACAGAGCGACTCAAGACGGTTTTGGCAGCAGGAGGATTGAGGAAGTTCCAGATCTAGATTCTAACTAAACAGCGTCTGCAAACTTTAATTCCTGTTCTCCTCTTGTGACATTCGGACCATGCATTTCAATTTTAATCACTTTTAACAGCCTCGAACATTCTGAATTTATTCAAACATTCAGTTTTAGACTAAAAGTCGATGATTCGTCAACTATATCACATAGTGAAGCTTATTCTGACTCAAATATTCTCATAGTTCACGGTTTAATTTCATTTTTGTGGACGGTGAAGAGCATTAAACTGTGTTAAATCAACATTTATTGTAAAATACAGAAACATGTTAATTACTTTAATGGTTTCAACCATTCAGAACTGAAGAAGTAATGCAGAGTTTTGGGTCTTTTATACAAAAGTCAATGATTCGAAGGTTATTCTGACTTAAATATGCAGTTTAATTCAACTCTTACTTTACATTTGATTCATTCTAATTCAATAAATCTATTAAATAAATGTGTTTCTTTCTACTCAGCAGCATAAATGACATCTGGGAAAATAATGAGCTTCCTAAACTTATAAATAAAAAGGTCAGATGAAGGATTTAAAGTCAAAATCTGTTATTTTCTACCATTAATGTATTAACACACAACCCTGTAATGAATAATTCACATTTTTACAGTCGATAAACTTTATAAACAAATTGTAGATTTCTTATTTTAAAGTCTATTGTTATATATTTATTAGTATTATATAACAGACATAGAGTCAAACATCAAAAAAGTCTGTTTCTGTTGATGTGTTTCACATTTTATGCTTTGAATTTCAAAATAAAAGTCCAAAAAATAAATCTAAGGTCCATTTTTTGGCATTTGTTGTCTTCATAACTAATAAATATTCTGATATATGATTAATCTATTGATTAATTAATTAGTTCAATTATAGAAGACGAAAGAAACCAGAAAATAATCTGAGTATATCAAGATTTTACTGCTTTAAAATGACTCAAATCCATGAATTGATTGTGTGTGAAAGGGATTCACACACACTCTCACACACACTCACACACACTCACACACACACTCACACACACTCACACACACACTCACACACTCACACACACTCACACACACTCACACACACTCACACACACACTCACACACACTCACACACACTCACACACACTCACACACACTCACACACACACTCACACACACACTCACACACTCTCACACACTCTCACACACACTCTCACACACACTCACACACACACTCACACACACACTCACACACTCACACACACACTCACACACACACTCACACACACACACACACTCACACACACACTCACACACTCACAGGTGTTTCACTTTATTTAAACGTGCTGTTAAACTCCTTAATCTGTGGATCAATGGCATTTATTTATTCTTTTTTCAGTTTATTCTCCAGATCTTTCCTTCATCTGCCTCCTTATCTACTTTGATATGAGAAGAGAATCCTCTGATTTAAATAGAAGAACTAACATTAAGTCCACAGAAAGGGTCAGAGCTCTGTGAAACTCTGTTAAACAGATAAACAGGAAACACACAGGAGGAGTTTTGGGGGATTTCCCCACAGAAAAAGAAAAGAGAATCAGGAAAAATGATTATTAATGAAACAACAGGAAGTTTATAGGATTTATAAAGTGTTGAGATGAACAACAACTGTCTCTGGATGTTAAACCAGGACATTTATGATGAGTAATGTTTTAAACCAGACATGAAACCAGTGAATATTAACTCATAGACACTGATTTAACTCACAATCAGTTATAGATATATTATTATTTACATGAGTGATTCTCCTATTTGGGCTGAATTTGAATGAAATAAGTAAAAATTCCCTTTGATTTTGCTAATAATGAATAAGAATCTCATAATATCCCTATAACTTATTGTGAATAGTGTATATAAACTGGGCTCATCATTCAATTTAAGGTAAGTTAAAATAAATTGAGGCTTTTTAAGCTGCCGTCACTATGACAACCAGGGACGGTTTAATTAAACCTCTTTAAAATGATCAGTGGACTGATGGAAACTCAGGTTAGTGGCAGCAGCAACCAGCACAGACCTAAAAACAGCAGCTCAGAGCTTGTTGGATCCATTTCCATGAGTTATTATTTGATTATTATCTTATTATTTGATTACCTGGGTCCTGCAGACATGACGGAGCAGCTGGTCTCGGTACAGAACTCAGTGATGGTGCCGTACAACATGTTGATCTGGTTGAAGAAATCCACGGCTGGAAGACGAGAGAAAAGGTTCATTATATAAATATTCTATATTAGTCATAGTTTGACTCTTCTCATTTTGATAAATAATCAATTAGAGTCATTTTTCAGTAGAAAATGTGTAAATTCTCTGGTTCCAGCTTCTCTTCTCTGATTATTTCCTGGTTTATTTAGTCTCTATAATAATAAACTGATGATCTCTGGGTTGTGGTGTCACAGATTTGGTTCTTCAAAAACGTCTTGTCTTTTATTTTGAAAGGTCACTGACATTTGAGAAGCTGGACAGTAGTTGTGGTCACATTAGTCTGTTAAAAGAGGAAATGACACTGAACTCATCTAGAGCTACAATTAGAGCAACAATTAGTTGATTAATCTATTAGTTTGCAACTATTACATTATTCATAAACTATTTTGATAACTGAATAATTGATTAGAGTCATTTATTCAGTAGAAAATGTCTAAATTCTCTGGTTCCAGCTTCTCTTCTCTGATTATTTCCTGGTTTCTTTAGTCTCTATAATAATAAACTGATGATCTTTGGATAAAAAAAGACATTTAGGTTGAATCTGAATTGAATTCAGGTTAAATCTTTTCTTCTGTTTTGTTTTTTTTTATTGATTTTGGTCAATTTAAAGTTGTTCTAAGGAAAGAATATTAAATCATTTGACTTTTTATTATAATATTGACATTTTGACTCATTTTTCTTTACTTTTTATTCTCATATTTTCCATATTTGACTAAAATCAAGGGGGAAAAAGTAGATTAATTGACTAGTTTCCAATCAATTAATGGATTAAAGTCATTTATTCAGTAGTAAATGTGCAATTTCTCTGGTTCCAGCTTCTCTTCTCTGATTATTTCCTGGTTTCTTTAGTCTCTATAATAATAAACTGATGATCTTTGGACAGAAAAAGACATTTTAGGTTGAATCTGAATTGAATTCAGGTTAAATCTTTTCTTCTGTTTTGTTTTTTTTATTGATTTTGGTCAATTTAAAGTTGTTCTAAGGAAAGAATATTAAATCATTTGACTTTTTATTATAATATTGACATTTTGACTAATTTTTCTTTACTTTTTATTCTCATATTTTCCATATTTGACTAAAATCAAGGGGGAAAAAGTAGATTAATTGACTAGTTTCCAACTAGTTTCCAATCAATTAATGGATTAAAGTCATTTATTCAGTAGTAAATGTGTAAATTCTCTGGTTCCAGCTTCTCTTCTCTGATTATTTCCTGGTTTCTTTAGTCTCTATAATAATAAACTGATGATCTTTGGACAAAAAAAGACATTTTAGGTTGTGAAACAGTAAAAAACAGAAATTATTAGCTTATATTTAGTATATTTACCTTATTATTTGTCTCTATTAAGTTCTATTTCAGGTAATTTAATCTAAAATAAGCCTATTTTAGCTTCTTTAACACTTATCTGGACATATTTCTAGATTAGAAAAGTTTTATTTCATGATTTCTTACCAAGTGTAATTATCTTGCTGCATGGACACATCATTTCACTAGTTTTAACTACATTTATTTAGTATTTTCACACACGTTTTGATGTGTTTGAGACACTTTTTAGTAGAAGATGTGTAAATTCTCTGGTTCCAGCTTCTCTTCTCTGATTATTTCCTGGTTTCTTTAGTCTCTATAAGTTTTGGAAACACTGATCCACATTTAAACCATTGAATGAACCAAACAACTAATCAGATTATAATAGTAGAACATGTAGTTTATATTATTTCAGGGATTTTTCCACTAGTTAAACCTCTCTGGGTTTTTCTGCTGTTTATCTGATTTTTTTCCTTACTCAGCGTTTTCCATCTATAACTATATTGACTTTTTATTTTCCACATGTGCTGAATCAGCTCAAATTAAACATATTCAGCGTCTGCATTTTTCTGTCCTTGATCAAATGTTTTCCAACCAGATAAATCATAGATCACTTCATGTTTTTGGTAATAATTTACAGATTTCTGCCAGTTTCTGTGTCTGATTCTCTTCTCTCATGTAAACGTGAATCATTGATGTTTCATTAAATATTGACCAACAGGAATATGTTTAAAAGCTTTATTATACAACAAGTGTCCAGAATAGAACTTGGTGATATATTAAAAAACAAATGGTCAATAAAAACTGGTTTATATTGATTAATACTGATCATTTTCTTTTAAATATCTGATGACATTTTCTGCTTAATGACCTACTTTTAATATATAAATGTAGAGGTGGTGATAGAACTAGAATATATATTGATCATTATTTTATATCAGTGGACAACAATGATTATTATTAATATCTATTTTTGCGATAATGTCAAAAATGTCATGTGGTGTAATTGTAAAAAAAAAAAGGTTAAAAAGGTTTTAAAATAACTAGTTTTATCTTCTAGGTGGATTCAATATTTTATATGATAAAATAATATATAATTTAATATATAATATAAAATTATAAACACAAAGACATTTTCTTCTTAAAAATGACTCAAATCCATTAATCAATTATCAAAATTGTATTATAATATTATATAATAATAATAATAAGGTGATTAATCAAATAATCATAATAAAGTTGTCTCATTTGTAATATTTGAATTAAATTTGTAATAATTTTTATACCCAAAACTTGAGCTGGGTGATATAAAAATATATACATATAGATAAAAATCAGTTTATATCGATCAATATCAATAATTGATGATTTATTAAAATTTTCAGGGTCATTTTATGCTCAATGACCTACTTTTAATCCATAAATGTCGATGTGGTGATAAAACTACAACATATATTAATAATTAATATTTCATATCAGTGGATAAAGATGAATATTGATTAAATAATTGATCCATTATCAATAAAAAGATGTTTATGAGAAAAGAAGGAGCAGCACTGGTTTGTTTTTATTGATCTTATATTGAGCTATTTCCTATTGATTATATATATATATTTGTTTTTAATTATAATTTATTGATTTTTAATCTTATTTATTTTAATTAATAGTATTGATTTGTTATTTTAAATTGTATCTTAAGCTTTTATTGTTTTATTTAAAGCACTTTGAATCACCTTGTTGTTGAAACGTTCTAAACAAATAAACTAAATCCTCATTCATTTTCCTATTGTATTGATAATGTGGATATTGATATTTATATAGTTTTATTACCCAGACCTGTAATAACCTGTTGTCTGGTGTTGTATATGAGTACATTTTCCTGTTTAATTGATGATATGGATATTGATGACATATATAGATATAGTTGTATCATCCAGACCTATATTACCCTGTTACTGGGGCTGTAAATGAGTATAAATCCAGTTTCTCCACTCACTGTTGACAGCGATCCACTCGTTGAGGTCCTCTCCCTCCGGCAGCATCACGGCCTGCCTCAGGTTGCCGCTGCCCAGCGTGGCCTCGGCGTGTTTCAGCAGCTCGTACTGGTGGGATCCTTCAGGGATGTTCTTCTTGGGTTTGAAGGTCTTGGACGAGCGGCTGCCACTGAAAAGACAAACCAAAAGAAGAAGAAGATGAAGGTGATGCTGTAACGCTGCCTGTAAAATAGAGTTTAGTATTAGAGCTGCAACGATTAATCGACTACAGTTTATATTTTCTATCAACTTTCACTACATTTCTGAAATAAAACATGTGTTTTCACTGAGACATCAGTAGATGGTTCTGAAATTCCAGACACTTGAGACCCCAGTAGACACCTCCAAGACCCAAGGAGGTGGTTCTGAAATCCCAGTAGACACCTCTGAGGCCCCAGTAGATATTTCTGAGATCCCAGTAAATGCCTCTAGCCCAGTAGATGCCTCCATGATCCCAGCCAATACCTGAGATCACAATCAACGGTTCTGAGGCCCCAATGGATGGTTCTAAGATGCCAGTAGATGGTTCTAAGATGCCAGTAGAGGATTCCAAGACACCACTCGATGGCTCTGAGCCAGTAGATTCTGAGAACACCAGTAGATGCCTCTGAAATCTCAGTAGATGGTTCCCAGATCCCAGTAGAAGGTCGTAAGGCCCCAGTAGATGTTTCTAAAACCCAACTAGATTATCTCAGACCCGTCTAGATGGTTCTAAGGCCTCAGTAGAGAGCTCTGAGGGGCCATTAAATTTTGAGACCCAGTTCTGAGACCCCAGTAGATGGTTCTCAGACCCCTGCAGAAGGGTCTGAGACCCCAGTAGACACCTGAGATCACAGTATATGGTTCTTAGACCCTAGTAGATGGGCCTCAGTCCCCAATAGATAGCCTTGAGACCTGAGTAGGTGGTCCTGAGACCCGAGTAGATGGTCCTGAGACCCTAGCAGATGGTTCTCAGACCCCAGTAGATGGTCCTGAGACCCCAGTAATTGGTCCTGAGACCCCAGTAGATGGTCCTGAGACCCTAGCAGATGGTTCTCAGACCCCAGTATACTCCACTAACAGCCCACTGAGGGTCCAGTACCTCTGGGAGGATCCTGGTCTTTCTCCTTCCAGGAAGTTATTATGACGTAAACCGCATGAAGAAGATGTTGAAATGACACACGTGATGCCACATTTTTCCAAACCAATCATCAGACCTCCAGACTCGCTTCGGCTCATTTCGTGTGACAGAAGCGTGAATCTGTATCAGCTCAGCTGCGGTTAATGCGGTTCCACCCGCAGACTGAACGACTGGAACCAGCAGAACAGTCCATGGTACAGGTGTGTGTGTGTGTGTGTGTGTGTGTGTGTGTGTGTGTGTGTGTGTGTGTGTGTGTGTGTGTGTGTGTGTGTGTGGTGACTAACGTTAACGACATGTTTAGTCTCATCTCACTAGACGGAAGAAGATGCTAGCGCTGACCATCAAGCTAGCCAAGTTAGCACGTAGTTACAAAACTTCTACAAAACAGTTAAAATACGCAGAATTCACAGTTAATATCACATTAAAGAGTAAAAACCCCACGCTGGAACATAACAGCGCCGTTTAAAGCTGCTTTCTCCTGACGACAGAGCAGATTATCGACTTGTTTTCTTATTTTCTGAGTCTTATTTGCAGCCCTGTTACTTCCCTTGTGAAACTTCGTTCAGACGCAGCAAACCGCAGCTTTCTGAGAACTCTACTTACAACAGGAAGCTCATGGTGGCGACGCGGCGGTAAGAAGAGCCTGGATTATAACTCCTTAACTCCGGTTTTAGGGAGAAAAAATGCGTTTAACGGCCAGACAGCGCAGCGCTTTCGCTTCTCGGTGCCTGCTAACTATATCGCTTCGGCTAACGTGAAGAGCTGCACCCACAGCGGCTCTTCTACTCTTCTTCTACTGGCTCCGCGGCGCAGCGCCGCCGGAGAACTGTCTCCCCCTGGCGGCGGCGGAGGGGAACTGCAGCCGCTCCGGATTTATTTAAATTGGAGTCTTTTTCTTACAAAAACTGTATTTGAGTAGGTGAGAAATAATGTATATAGAAAGTATATATATAATATGAGTATTTCCTGGTTTCTTTAGTCTCTATAATAGTAAACTGATGATTTTTGGACAAAAAAAAGACATTTTAGCTTGAATCTTCAGCTTTTAGGAAACACTGATCCACATTTTTACACCACATAATCAATTAATAATTTCAATAAACAATACATTAAGCAAATATCAGAACAGTGGATAGTTGCAGATGCATATAGTGAGGACCACAACTACTAAAAATTGACCTTGGACTTTTTTTTTGGACTTTTATTTTGAAAGGCAATGCACAATATATACACATTAAGAGAAATAGATTTTTCAGTGTTTGTCTCTGCCTTTTCCTTCTTATCAGTGTTATATAATATAAACACATGAATAAAAATACACTTAAATGCTTTACATCTACAAGCTGCAGTATTTTTGACATACAGTAAAAAAACTTTCTTAGAATCTTCCCTCAAAGTTAAGATTAAATCTCAGTGTAATAAAGGTTTTCCTACAGATTTCTAGCTTCAGCCGCTGAGGTTAAACCTGCAAAGATCAGGGAGGACGACAGAGAAAAAAATCTCTAATTCTCAAATTGTTTTTTAAAAGAATCATGACAATAAAGCTGCAGCCAGACATTTACAGTAGAAATCTAAAGCGGTGAGTCGTCTCTGCTGGATAAAACAGGTCACGGCAGCAGCATCGCCGCTAAATTACCACAAATGTTTAATTCCTGTTCTGCAGTTTCTTGTTAGTCGACTTACTGCTGGTCTCATGATACTCATGATATATGCTGATAAATCTGGGATAAATTAATATCAGACACTGATCTTTTTGTCTGTAAATACCCAATAACTGGTTTATAGTAAATGATTAAACTATACATAAGGAAGTAAAACAATATAATAATAAAAACAGCTCAAACACTTATGTTCACTCAGGATGTTGGTTCCATTTTATCAAATCGAGTCCATTCGGTTCCATTTGAAAAGACATTTTTACTTCTGATATTTTGTAGGTATGGAGAGTACTTTTTACTTTTTAGAGTACTTTTACAATTTAATATTCCTAGTTTGAGATAAATGATGTAATTGTCAGTGCACTAAGTAGTATCCTGAGGTTGTTGTAATTTAATTGTGATGCAGACTGTGTGACTGCTGCTCATTGAACATGGGTGAAGGCCATCATACACTTTAGTTCTTGCAGTCTGGTGAATTTTTCTGCACCGATTTTTGTCTTTTCTGCATCAATAACTGTTTATTTATGTGGAAAACAAATATAAATGAATATAATTCAGTTAGACTCATTCTGTGTTGCCTTCAAATGTTTATTCTCCTGTAGAACAACTTTCTAATCCAACGCCACTCCCTGCTCAGTCAACACACACATAAACAGGTTTACTGTTTTGTGACTTTTCAAAATAAAAGTCCTCCACTTCATGTTTTTATTATAGATAATAGCATGTGTTATAAACTGACAGGATATGTCTCCTGCTCTGAATTCTCCACCTGTTGCTGCTGACAGTGATGTGGATTTAGATGTTATAGTCTTTCTGTTCCTGTCAGATGAGATGTGGGCTGTAGATCCTGATCTTGTAGATCCTGGTCCTATAGATCCTGATCCTGTAGATCCTGTAGATCCTGATCCTGTAGATCCTGGTCTCTGGGATGTGGATCCATGTTGTTTTTCTGTCAAAATAAAAAACAAACTAATATCAAAACTCAGAAACTCAGAATTCTGTTTGTTTTACTAAAAAGAATTAAAAAAATATTATATTACATTAAATACAGTGGCAGCAGCAGAGGTGTAGCAGCAGCAGGGTATAGTAGCAGCAGCAGAGGTGTAGCAGCAGCAGGGTATAGTAGCAGCAGAGTATAGTAGCAGCAGCAGAAGTGTAGCAGCAGCAGAGTATAGTCGCAGCAGCAGAGGTGTAGCAGCAGCAGAGTATAGTAGCAGCAGCAGAGGTGTAGCAGCAGCAGAGGTGTAGTAGCAGCAGCAGAGGTGTAGCAGCAGCAGTAACAATAGATGTGCAGCAGAGTATAGTAGCAATAGTAACAGTAGCGGTGCAACAGCGGGGTATAGTAGCAGCAGCAGAGGTGTAGTAGCAGCAGGGTATAGTAGCAGCAGTAAAAGTGCAGCAGCAGCAGAGGTGTAGCAGCAGAGTATAATAGCAGCAGCAGGGTATAGTAGCAGCAGCAGAATCAGTAGAGGTGTAGCAGCACTAATTGTAGTTGTAGCACAGTAGTAGCAGCAGTAACAGTAACAGGGTATAGTAGTAACACTAGCAGCAGCAGAGTATAGCAGCAGCAGTCACTGTAGAGGTGCAGCAGCAGAGTGTAGTAGTAAAGCAAGACCAGTAACAGGTGTAGCAGCAGCAGAGTTTTAGTAGCAACAGTAGCAACTGTAGAGGTGTAGCAGCAGCAGTAACTGTAGAGGTGTAGCAGCAGCAGAGTGTAGTAGTAACAGCAGCAGAGTTTTAGTAGCAACAGCAGCAGCAGTAACTGTAGTGGTGCAGCAGCAGCAGTAACTGTAGAGGTGTAGCAGCAGAGTGTAGTAGTAACAGCAGCAGTTTTAGTAACAGCAGCAGCAGTAACAGTAGAGGTGCAGCAGCAGTAACTGTAGAGGTGCAGCAGCAGAGTGTAGTAGTAACAGCAGCAGCAGTAACAGTAGAGGTGCAGCAGCAGAGTGTAGTAGTAACAGCAGCAGAGTTTTAGTAGCAGCAACAGCAGCAGTAAAACATTAAGTGTAGCAATGCCGTGCAGCAGCAGTAGTGGTGTAACAGGAGTAGCAGCAGTAACAGTAGAGGTGCAGCAGCAGAGTGTAGTAGTCACAGCAGCAGCAGTAACAGTAGAGGTGCAGCAGCAGAGTGTAGTAGTAACAGCAGCAGAGTTTTAGTAGCAGCAACAGCAGCAGTAGTGGTGTAACAGGAGTAGCAGCAGTAACAGTAGAGGTGCAGCAGCAGCAGCAGCGGACTCCGTGACGTCAGCACCACGTGTGAAAAGGGGCGGGGCTTTAAAGCCGCTGCCGCTCTTCCTGCTCTCAGACGTCGCTCCGGCAGCACCGGGTCTTGTCGTGTTGTGTAACCGGCCGCGGCGACTCTTCTCCGGGTAGAATGGCAGCGGTCAGGAGCCTCCGGAAACTCTGCCAGCACGCGCAGCACCACGTCTGTAGACTGCACACGTCCGCCCAGAGGTGAGTTACCGCACGGCCGAAACCGCATGCGGTGCGGGACGCGGTGCGGGACGGAATTAATCTCACTTTTCCTTAAAGGAGCAGCTCGATTTTTTTTTAAATTATTTTTTTCTTCGTCTTATTTTTTTCGTCTTATTTATTCTCTTATTTTCCTCCTTAAACTGACGCGGAAACGGGATTTTTTTCCCCGTACTGAATGTTCCGCAGTTCGGTCTCATCTAGCGGGGCGCCCCCCGGCGGTTCGCCGGTAACGCTGCAGCGGCGGCTGGATGATGAAATCCGCCGTACCGCTTACACCCGGAGCCCCCGGAGTCAGCTGGAGCCCGAGGTGTCCTTTACCCCGCACACACACACAGTTAACGCCGAGAACAAGTGACGTCAGAAAGTTTAAAAATATTCTGCAATAGCCGCTATCGAATAGCCCAATTATTATTTAGACTTTTATTTTGAAATGCAAAGCGCACAGTGTAAAACACGAACAGAAATCGTCTTTTTCAGTGTTTTTCTCTGCTTTTCCCCCCACATTTAACGTTAAGAACAAGTGACGTCAGAAAGTGCAACATACGCTATCTTGCATATTCGATAGAGAAATCAAATAGTGAAATTATTATTTTGACTTTTATTTTGAAATGCAAGTAGTTTAAAACATGAAACTTGTTCAATGTTTTCTCTTTTTTTCTCTTTTTTCCACATTTAACGTTAAGAACATGTGACGTCAGAAAGTTTAATATAATATTGCATAATCGATAGTTTAATTAGAATAGCCAAATTATTATTTAGACTTTTATTTTGAAATGCAAAGCACAGTGTAAAACATGAACAGAAATTGTCTTTTTTATGTTTTTCTCTGTTTTTTCCTTATGATACAAATAGATAAAATTCAGAATATTTTCTGGTTTCTTTAGGCAAAGCAGGTTTATTTGTATGACACAAAATCAACAAAATAAAATAATAAAACAATAATTAATTTAATGAGATTAAAATAAATTAAAACAAGAAAAAAGTTAGAGCAAAATACAATTTAAAACAGTTGATTGAAAGGGGAAAATTTTCATTTAAAAAACAAGAAAAAGCAAAACTGAAAAATTAAACTAAAACAAAAATGAGAACTAAGTTATAGCAAGATAAAAGTGGAAAAAACTAATATTTAAATTAAAGACAAGAACAAAATCTTCTATAACAATAAACTGATGATCTGATTCTTTTATCTGGACAAAAAGAATTTAATTTTCAGCTTTGGGAAACACTGATTGATGTTTTACACCATTTTATGAACTAATAATTCAATAATTGATAAACTAATCCACTATCAGGACAGTCGTTGTTTGCAGGGGAAAATAAATAAATAAAATAAAGAGTTTGTGCAGGTTGCATCAGCAGCAGCAGCATCAGCAGCAGCATCAGCAGCAGCAGCATCAGCAGCAGCAGCAGCAGCAGCAGCATCAGCAGCAGCATCAGCAGCAGCAGCAGCAGCATCAGCTTCGTCTCGTGCAGGTTTTTTTTCTTTAATTTATTGGAAACGTGCTGAGCTGCATCGTGACTGTGATGCGTTTAACTTAATGAAATAATGTTCAACACACGCCTCAAAAACACAGAACTCGTGTTGACTCCTGCACATGATCTGCACAAGATGGACTATTTAAAACTCCCGTCAGGTTATACGTGACTTATTATAGCCTTTCACAACATACATATATACGACTTTTTATACTGGAATACTTGCTTTTTTTATATATATATATACAATGACGTCACTTGAATCAACCACAAGGTAGGAATTCTGTGTGTGTGTGTGTGTGAAGTTTAAGGAAGACATCTTTCTTTCATTATAAATTTAAATGCAGCATTCTGGTGCCATTTCAGAGCTACAGACTATTAATAATCATTATTAATGTGTAATATCAGCCTTCAGACTGAGTATTAGTAGTAGTAGTAATTAATCATGTATCTGTTGTAAATGTGCATTAAAGGCTTTAAGTTTTCTAGTTTTTAATTCTCAACATGTTCGTGGACACATCTGCTTCAGTCAAGTGTCTGTTTCTGATTATTTCTGATTATTTCTCTCAATAATCAAAAAAACCTCCTGTTTTTAATACATTTTATTACTAATTCCCAATTAAACTCACGTGTTTGTGCATGAATTATTTATTATATTTGGTTTTATTTCATGAAGCATATTTCATGTGTTTTATGAAACGTTCTGCACAAATACATTTAATTTAATGCATTTATTTAATTTATTTTTAATTAAACTGCATATACAACAACAACAAAAACACACAGAAGAGATTAAAATAATGAAATGATGAGAAAAGCTAAAACTATTTTATTCTATTTATGACTTGATGAGTTTATTCCTTCATGAATATTGCGGTTGCTGTTGCGTCCTGTTTGCTGTGAGGTTTGATGAGTTCTGGCAGAATAAAGGTGTGTTACATCACAGCTCATTACTCTGCTGCTCCTCGTTATATAACACACCGGCTTCTTGGCGCTTTTGAGGTTTTTGGACAAAGCAGCACAACGGCTTGTTTTTACTGTTGTACAGTAAATTATTGGCTGCTCACAGACTCAGTAAAAGCTGCTGTTCTCTGACTTTTCTGCTGTTTTTAACCTTCAACAGAGTCTGAAGTTGAACCTGCTGGAACCGATTAATCGATTAGTCGACAAATATCACATTAATCTGTTTTGATAATCTATTCGAGTCATTTTTTTAATGTGAAAAATGTCCAAATTGCTTCTTAAATCAGATTTTCTGCTGCTGGTAAACTGATTTTATTCATGGTTTTGTTAAAAAACAAATATTTTTAACAAGTATTTTGCAACGATTAGTCGATTAATTGATTAGTTTCCAACTTCTACATTAATCTGTAACTGTTCTGATAAGCAATCAATAGATTAGAGTCATTGATTCAGTAGAAAATGTGTAAATTCTCTGGTTCCAGCTTCTCTTCTCTGATTATTTCCTGGTTTCTTTAGTCTCTATAATAATAAACTGATGATCTTTGGATAAAAAAAGAATCTTCAGCTTTGGAAACAGCAAAAACCAGAAATTATTTCCTAATATTTAGTATATTTACCTTATTATTTGTCTCTATTAAGTTCTATTTCAGGTAATTTAATGTAAAATAAGCCTATTTTAGCTTCTTTAACACTTATCTGGACATATTTCTAGATTAGAAAAGTTTTATTTCATGATTTCTTACCAAGTGTAATTATCTTGCTGCATGGACACATCATTTCACTAGTTTAACTACATTTATTTAGTATTTTCACACACGTTTTGATGTGTTTTAGACACTTTTTAGTAGAAAATGTGTAAATTCTCTGGTTCCAGCTTCTCTTCTCTGATTATTTCCTGTTTTCTTTAGTCTCTATAATAATAAACTGATGACTGAAACTTCACAGGATCTAGAAGAGAACCCTGAGGAACCCCAAATTTGATTTCACATCAAACTTTTTATAATCGATTAATAGATTTGAGTCGTTTTTTAATTATAAAATGTGTAAATTCTCTGGTTCCAGCTTCTCTTCTCTGATTATTTCCTGGTTTCTTTAATCTCTATAATAATAAACTGATGATCTTTGGACAAAAAAAGACATTTTAGGTTGAATCTTCATCTTTGGAAACACTGATCCACGTTTTACACCATTTAATGAACTAATAAATCAATAATCAATGAATGAATCCTCTCAGACTGTGGTTATAGCAGCTCTAACTCGGTTGAGGACACGTGTTGATGAACATATGTTCCAGTCAGGTGGAGACGTGCTGGGTCTAATTTTAGAGGCTTGAATCGGAGCTGGATGTTTGAGTTGAAGACGGTTCTGGTGTCAGCAGAACACGAGTCAGGAGGATTATTAACCAACTGTAGGAATAAGACTGCGTTTAATCTCATTTTAGCTTAAAAATGCAAATATCCACTTTATTTCCTTTTGTTTCATGTGTTTAACAACTAATTTGTTCTTCTCCATATTAAGAGTCTTTCAATAAAAGTTTAATTAATTGGTTTTTATCATAAAAAAATAAAGAAATGTTTTGATATTTGGAGCAAAAATGTTATTTCAGCAGTTATTAAAGCAGGAACTGTAGAAACAGTAGAGAATTATATATTTAAATGCTGCAATGTGGTGTAAAATCAAAGGTTATAGATGATCAATAATCACTATTAATGTATAATATCAGTTATAGATGATCAATAATCACTATTATTGGTTTTCAGACAGGAAGCTGTCGTCATCTCAGGGAAGAAACTGGCTCGTCAGATCCGGGAGGAGGCCCGGGACGACGTGGAGAAGTGGATCGTAGCGGGTCACAGGAGACCACATCTGAGCGTGATCCTGGTGGGAGATAATCCAGCGAGTCACTCCTACGTCCTCAACAAGACTCGAGCTGCTGCCGACGTCGGTAAATTAAAGGATTAATTAACGGATTAATTAGCATTAAAAGCAGACGAGTTAATGCAGCTAAACATGTGACATCACAGCTGAGGATGGATCCTGACTCTGGTTATAATGTTCACATTATTTAATTCCACATGGTTTTATACTATATTTCATGCTGAAACCACATTTTCCAGCATTTAATGAACCAAACTACTAAAAGTTAAAGTTGTGATTCAGGTTTAAATGTCAGTTGTGTTGCATAATAAACAGCAGCTGCAGCAGCAGTGAAACAGCCTCGTGGACACGTTTAAATCCAGGTTCCAACATGTTTCATGTGTTTATGATTCATGTCTGTAACAGCGTTTAATACCTTCTTATTCAGGAGGAGAAAACAAATCATTAATTCATGCTCTCAACATATTTTATGCTTTATTGTATGTACTTTTTTATTTTATTGTGTTTTTATTTTTTTTAAAAATGTTTTACAATTTGATTTAATATTTTTTATTGTATGTTTTTAGTTTCCAATTCTTTTCATTAAATGTTTTATTATTAATTATTTTAAACCACACTGAGCTTGTGTATTAAAGCCAGTGTATAATAATAATTAATAATAATTAATAATTAATTAATCCCTCAGGAATCTCCAGTGAGACGATCCTGAAGCGTTCAGACATCAGTGAGGAGGAGCTGTTGGATCTGATCTTCAAACTCAACGCAGATCATCGTGTGGACGGGCTGTTGGTGCAGCTGCCGCTGCCAGGTAAACGCACCTGAACGCACCTGAATGTACCTGAACACACCTGAATGTACCTGAACACACCTGAATGTACCTGAACACACCTGAATGTACCTGAACACACCTCAACATACCTCAACACACCTCAACACACCTGAATGTACCTGAACACACCTGAACGCACCTGAATGTATCTGAACGCACCTCAACACACCTCAACGTACCTCAACACACCTCAACATACCTGAACGCACCTGAATGTACCTGAACACACCTGAATGTACCTGAACGCACCTCAACATACCTGAATTTACCTCAACACACCTGAACACACCTGAACGCACCTGAATGTACCTCAACATACCTGAACACACCTCAACATACCTGAACACACCTCAACACACCTGAACGCACCTGAATGTACCTGAACACACCTGAACGCACCTGATTGTACCTGAACGCACCTCAACACACCTCAACATACCTGAATTTACCTCAACATACCTGAACGCACCTGAATACACCTGAACGCACCTCAACACAACTGAACGCACCTGAATTTACCTCAACACACCTGAACGCACCTCAACACACCTGAACGCACATGAATGTACCTGAACGTACCTCAACACACCTGAACGTACCCGAATGCACCTGAACGTACCCGAATGCACCTCAACACACCTGAACACACAGATTACCAATGAGCAGCTGTTTATTTGTGTCAGTTCTAGTAACATGAATTAAACACTGACCCCTTTGTTACCTGTAGCAGGTTAATTGTTGTATCGAGGTGACGTGTTGATCCTGACTGATTCGTTACCTGTAGCAGGTTAATTGTTGGATCATGGTGACGTGTTGATCCTGACTGATTCGTTACCTGTAGCAGGTTAATTGTTGGATCATGGTGACGTGTTGATCCTGACTGATTCGTTACCTGTAGCAGGTTAATTGTTGGATCAGTGGTTCTGACGTGTTGATCCTGACTGATGTTTCCTCAGATCACATCGATGAGCGAACCATCTGCAACGCCGTGTCTCCGACTAAAGACGTGGACGGTTTCCATGTGGTGAACGTGGGTCGTCTGTGCCTGGATCAGTCCACCATGCTGCCGGCGACACCCTGGGGCGTCTGGGAGATGATCAACCGCACAGGTAAACACCCACGGATCATTTTATCCTGTTAAAATGCTGCTGGAGAAACAGAATGAATCATTAATATCTTCATACAGGCGTGATCCGTCCAGTGGACCGGTTCTGACCCTTTAGCGGCCGGTTCTGGCCCCCGGGCCTCATGTTTGACCCCTCTGGTCTAATCTAAGATCCTGATTTCTGATCTTCCAGGAATTCCGACTCTGGGGAAGAACGTGGTGGTTGCTGGACGCTCCAAGAACGTGGGGATGCCCATCGCCATGTTGCTGCACACGGACGGGCGCCACGAGAGGCCTGGAGGTGAGGTCAAAGGTCACAGAGGTCACAGAGGTTAAGAGCAGAGGGAACACAATAAACTAAAGGTTATTTGTGTTTCAGGCGACGCGACCGTCACCATCTGCCACCGTCACACTCCGAGGGATCAGCTCCGCCAACACACCCAGATCGCTGACATCATCGTCGCTGCTGCAGGTTCCTGACAAACAACTATTTTATTTATTTATTTATTTTTAAAAAATTAAATAAAGAGCATCATTACTGAGAAACCAAAAACACATTTGTAAAAAAAAATAACAAGAAATTATTTGATACTGTTTTATATTTTAAGTATTTTATATTTATATTTGTGTCATTATTAAATATTTTTTATTTGATTTAAAAATAATATAAATTCTTGAAGAATTGGTTTGTTCAGACCTTTTGCATAAATTCAGATAAAAAAAATGTGACAAGATTTAAAAATAATAATTAAAATTCTTTTTTCTTGAACACTAGTTTTATTATTCCTGGATTATTTAGCATTGATTATTTTTACAGTTAGTTTTTATCCCTTTTTGTTAAACCTGATTTATTAAATTCTTTAGTTTCTCATAGAATCGACCAGTGAAACTAACGTGTTTTAATGTTTTCCTGCTTCTTCAGGGATCCCCAACCTGATCACAGCCGACATGGTGAAGGAAGGAGCGACGGTGATCGATGTGGGAATAAACCGAGTGGAAGACCCCGTCACCGGGAAGAGCCGCCTGGTGGGAGACGTGGACTTTGAAGGTGAATCAATAAACGTGATTATCACAAGAAGAAATGATCACGTTTGACTCGAGCGTCTGTAACAGAGAAAAACTCAGTTAAAGAGAAAAATACACAAAAATCTAAAGTAGAAATAAAATGTATAAAAACAAATTTCTCATGTTTAAGTAAAAGAAAATATTCTAGATAAAATTAAACTTTAATTTACAACAAAATTACCCTGTTATTATATATGAACTTTAGGATTCTCAGTCTTTGTTCTGTTTTTCTGAACTTTGTTTTTATTTAAACGTTTTTTAAAATTTTCTTATTTTAAACATTTTTTCTTACATTTTTTTATGTTTTTATTTTGTATTTTATTTATTTTTTTAATTATATGTTTTTTAGTTTTAAATTCTTATTAATTGATTAAATCTTTTTTAAATGTTTTGTTTAAATGTTTTAATTTTTTTTTACTATTTCTTATTTTTTTTGTTGTATTTTTAAAAATAATTACTTATGAATAAAATTTAACTTTTTGTTTTATTTTTATTTATTTTTTATTATATTATATATATTATTATATTTTCTTTTTAAAAGCACATTGAGATTTATTGTTTTTTTGTATTGTTTATTTTTTACTTTTTAAAAAAATATATATATTTTTACAATTAAATATTTATTAATTTTTTGACTATTTTTATTTTATTTGTATATTTTTATGTACTTTTATTATATTATTTTTAATTTCTTTCTTTAAATTTCATTAAATCTGGTTTTAGTTTCCAGTTATTCTAGTTAAATAATTTTTTGTTATTTTGTTTTTTACAATTAAATATTTATTTATGAATAAAAGATTTTTTCACTATTTTATTCATTTTGTATTTTTTATAATTTTTATTTCTTTTATCATATATTTGTTCTTTAAATTCTCTGGTTTTATTTTCCAGTTCTTCTAGTTAAATATTTTTATTTATTTTAATTAGTTTTTCTTTAAATTCTCTGGTTTTATTTTCCAGTTCTTCTAGTTAAATATTTTTATTTATTTTACTTAGTTTTTCTTTAAATTCTCTGCTTTTATTTTCCAGTTCTTGTAGTTAAATATATATTTTTAATTGTTTGTCTCCATCCAGGCGTGAAGAAGAAGGCGGGCTACATCACGCCGGTACCCGGTGGCGTCGGCCCCATGACGGTGGCGATGCTGATGAAGAACACCATCAAAGCGGCTCAGAACATTCTGCTGTTCCCGCCGGAGCGGGTCCGGATGGCGGCGGCGTCCTAGAGGGGGCGGAGCCTAGCTGACCCGTAGCCACGGTGACACATTCCAACCACGACGAGCGTCCTCGGTGGCGGCGTTGGAGCCGCCGTCTGCTGACGTCTTTAAACTTCTCTACAATTAACTTCAGCCTGTTACACGGCAACGTAACAGGCTTTTATTTTGGTATTTATCGTTCAGTAGAGGACGTAAAGGACAGAAAAACAGGTTTTACTGCAAGTTCTGACACAAAAAAGCTGCAAAAGAACCTTAGAGACATAAAGAGGTAGATAAACATACACATATGAGCATCAGTTGCTGCTGTTACAGATAAATACAGAGAATTTTTAGACTTGATTCCTGTTTATTTGGATTCTTTGACCTTAATAAGTTACACACCAGCATGTTACTGAAGTTACAGACAAAAAAACACAAAAAGTGTAAATGTGTGAAATTAAAGCTGATCTGATTCGTCTCTTTTGGTGAATTTCTTCCTATTTATCGTCCTCTGCTACTTTCACACCGAAACAGACGTTTGTGTCGTAACTTGCAGTGAATTGTCCCTTAACTCTTCTACTAATTTGCATTTATTTCTCTGAGATTTTTGACTTTTAAGGAATCTTTCCAGGTTTTTATTTATTGCTCCGGTGTCCTATTTAAACAGGAGGAGGCAGGTCACAGTATTAAACTCTGAGCTAAGAGTTGAAGCTGTTTCAGTCTGTTGTGTTAGTTTTAGCCTTATTGAACCCAGAGTGATAAGGGCTAACATCATCAGGAACAAGTATATTTAACAATATATATGAGCTTTAAAGATTCACAATTGCCTTTGTAAAAACTTTGAAATAAATATCAGAAATATGTTCTCACATCACATGGATGTTTCTGTGTGTGAAAATGTCTCTTTCTTCCACTGAAAAAAGTTCATATTGTTGTTTTCATATTGTTATTATATTTATATTAATGACCTCTTTACACTGGTGTTAACATATAGAGCTTCTTTAACATTAATTAGTATCACTGGTATCGCCTGTGTTTAATAAACGTCTTAAATGTTTTTTTAAGTGAAGCTTCATAGTATAAATGGTACAAATTCTATTAAACATTAAGGTTAATATTTCTTTATATTATAGAGTTAGAAGTGTCTCATATTCAATAAATGCAACAGAAGAATTCAGATATTTTCAGAAAATACAAATAAATTTATCATTTAATATAAATTTAAATAAAAAAATCACAATGACAAACGTGTATATTGGAAATATTTGTGAATTCTTAGACTTGTCTAACTCCATGTTATAGGTTTAGTGTCTATTTACTTTAATATTACTCATTTTTATCCGTTAGTTTATCATTAAGTATTTATTTTTATTTCTGTTATTTTAGTTTCACATGTTCAAAACAGAAATTTCATTGTTTTTCATTAATGATTTGAGGAAAACCTTCCAGTTTTCATGAGGACTTTGCTGTTTTAAAAAAACTAAACTTACCGTTTAATACAACAATAATACTAATCTAATACTTTATGATGATAAAACACTATGGAAAGGTACAGTTATTTTTTAAAAACGTATTTCTGTCGCTGGGAATATTAAAACAACGCAGATTCGAACCAACTGAAGTCGGAACTAAGAGAAACCGTGATCGCGACGGACGTAAATAGAGGACGGACTCACTTCCGTAAACGGACGGCGCTGCTACGTTAGCATGTTAGCTCGTTAGCTTCCTGCGGGTATTTACCGGGTTGTTGCAGCGGTTTTGTAGAGATGGACCGAAGCAAATCACCGGACAGAACCGGGAGGAAAAAAAAACACGAAGAGAAGAAAAAGACGAAGAAGAGGAGCCGCTCATCATCATCTTCATCAACGACTTCATCATCTTCATCTTCATCATCAGGCAGCAGGAGCAGAACGACGAAGAAATCTGCACAGAAAAGTCAGCCAGGAAACATCTCTCTCTTTCTTTATATATATATATATATATATATATATATATATATATATATATATATATATATATATATATATATATATATATATATATATATATATATATATAATATGACACAAGACTTTTCTTAATTAAACATTAATTAATTCGTAGTTTACTATTATAGAAGACTGAAAAGATCAGAAAATAATCAGAAGAGAAGCCAGAGTACATTTTTGGACATTTTTTTTCTTAGAAATGACTAAAATCTATTGATCAGTTAGCAAAATAGTTGTTGATTAGTGTGATAGTTGGCAACTAATCGATTAATTGATTAAAATTCACATAAAAAGTCAGACATATGAAAGTCACAAACCTTTTTTTTTGGCTTCAGTCCCTTTTTTTGTCAATCAGGGAAGTGAATAGAGTTTTATACTTTTAGAGTTTTTTTTTTTAATTTTAATTACATTTATTTAATTTAAACTTTATTTACTCAGCGTAGACAACAACAAATGAAGAGGACATTTGGAAAATCAGATAAAGATTATTTTGGAAAAGAATGAGCCGAGGCTTTGGATTTTTATAGTTAATTCTTAATTCTTTGTTGTTTTTTACTTTGAGATGTTTCTCTATTTCAGTTTTTTTCTCCTTGGTCTATCACATTTTTTAAAAAAGATTTTAATAAAATGTAGTTATCTGCTTCTGTGAATAAACTCTTCATCTGCAGGTTTGATTAATGTCGTCTGTTTTTCCACCTTTTAGATGTGAAATCAAAAACAAATAAACGCAGAAGAAGCTCCTCCTCTTCCTCCTCCTCATCATCATCGTCGTCTTCTTCTTCTTCTTCCTCCAAATCCTCGTCTTCGTCGAGCGATGAAACCACAAAGAGGAAAAAAAGTAAAGCGAAGAAAAAGAAGCTGAAAGAGAAGGAAAAGAAGAGGAAGAAAAAGAAAAAGAAGCTGAAGAAGCAGCAGAAGAAGGAGAAAAGGAGGAAGGAGAAGATGATGAAGAAGGAGAAGAAGAAGAAGGTGGAGGAGGTTCATCCTGCTGCAGAGAAACCGCCGTGTTTCCTGGAGGTTTGGCAGAATGATGAAGGAGCAGTGGAGCTGGGACCTGGTGAGGAAACTGGTCTGATACTCTGATAATCTGTCAATCAATGATTCATCAGTTAGTAGTTTGGTGTAAAATCAGTGAAGATTCAACCTAAAAATGGTTGAAATCAGTTAAAATCAGTTTATTATTATAGAGACTGAAGAAACCAGGAGAAGCTGGAACCAGAGAATTTAGATGTTTTCTACTGAATAAATGACTAATTTATTCATCAATTATCAGAATAGTTTATGATTAATGTGAAACTAATTGATTAATTGACTAATTGTTGATCATTTCCTGCAGACTTCAAAATAAAAGCAACTGGAAACTGGTGTTTTCAGTCTATTCTCCAGAATGACACTTAAATAATTAAACTAGTTCAGATAATTAATTGTATTAAGTGTCTGTTTCATTCTAATATTCAGATTTATCAGAAATAATTGAACATTTCCTTTAAATGAAAGATGGAGGAGGTGGAACTAACTCTAAAACTGACTCGTTGTTCCTGCTCATAGTCTCAACATGTCCTCAAGTCTTTTATTTTATTCTGAAAGTGACTTGAGTTTGATCCTTATTATTTATTTTAGGTTGGATTTAATGCTCCGACTCAGTTTGTTCTTCATTTATTAATAAAAACATAGATTTCTGATCTAAATTCTCATCCCATGTTTAATTAGCAGATGAATTAATAGTTTGATCAGACAAAATCAATAAGAGAATATTAATATTTGAACCTTTTCCCTGTTTAGTGATGACAGACGAGCAGAAAGCTCGACTCTCCACTAAAAGACCTCTGACGAAAGAAGAATACGACGCCAGGCAGAGCGTCATCCGCAGGGTCGTTGACCCCGAAACCGGCAGAACCAGGTGAAGAAAACCACTTTATAGTTAGAGATGGTTTATAACTGGTTTATAACTGGTTTATAACTGGTTTATAGCTGGTTTATAACTGGTTTACAGCTGGTTTATAACTGGTTTATAACTGGTTTACAGCTGGTTTACAACTGGTTTACAACTGGTTTATAACTGGTTTACAGCTGGTTTATAACTGGTTTATAACTGGTTTACAACTGGTTTACAACTGGTTTACAACTGGTTTATAACTGGTTTACAGCTGGTTTACAACTGGTTTACAACTGGTTTATAACTGGTTTACAGCTGGTTTACAGCTGGTTTACAACTGGTTTATAACTGGTTTACAGCTGGTTTACAGCTGGTTTATAACTGGTTTACAGCTGGTTTATAGCTGGTTTATAGCTGGTTTATAACTGGTTTATAACTGGTTTATAACTGGTTTATAACTGGTTTATAACTGGTTTATAGCTGGTTTATAACTGGTTTATAACTGGTTTATAACTGGTTTATAACTGTTTATAGCTGGTTTATAACTGGTTTATAACTGGTTTATAGCTGGTTTATAACTGGTTTATAACTGGTTTACAGCTGGTTTATAACTGGTTTATAGCTGGTTTACAGCTGGTTTACAGCTGGTTTATAACTGGTTTACAGCTGGTTTATAACTGGTTTACAGCTGGTTTATAGCTGGTTTATAGCTGGTTTATAACTGGTTTATAACTGGTTTATAACTGGTTTATAACTGGTTTACAGCTGGTTTACAGCTGGTTTATAACTGGTTTATAGCTGGTTTACAGCTGGTTTACAACTGGTTTATAGCTGGTTTACAGCTGGTTTACAACTGGTTTATTACTGGTTTATAACTGGTTTATAGCTGGTTTATAGCTGGTTTATAGCTGGTTTACAGCTGGTTTACAGCTGGTTTACAGCTGGTTTATAACTGGTTTACAGCTGGTTTATAACTGGTTTATAGCTGGTTTATAACTGGTTTACAGCTGGTTTATAACTGGTTTATAACTGGTTTATAACTGGTTTACAGCTGGTTTATAACTGGTTTATAACTGGTTTACAGCTGGTTTACAGCTGGTTTATAGCTGGTTTACAACTGGTTTACAGCTGGTTTATAACTGGTTTATAACTGGTTTACAGCTGGTTTATAACTGGTTTACAGCTGGTTTATAGCTGGTTTACAACTGGTTTACAGCTGGTTTATAGCTGGTTTACAACTGGTTTACAGCTGGTTTATAACTGGTTTATAACTGGTTTACAGCTGGTTTATAGCTGGTTTACAACTGGTTTACAGCTGGTTTATAACTGGTTTATAACTGGTTTACAGCTGGTTTATAACTGGTTTACAGCTGGTTTACAGCTGGTTTATAACTGGTTTACAGCTGGTTTATAGCTGGTTTATAACTGGTTTATAACTGGTTTACAGCTGGTTTATAACTGGTTTACAGCTGGTTTATAACTGGTTTATAACTGGTTTATAACTGGTTTACAGCTGGTTTACAGCTGGTTTATAACTGGTTTATAACTGGCTTACAGCTGGTTTATAACTGGTTTACAGCTGGTTTACAGCTGGTTTATAACTGGTTTACAGCTGGTTTATAACTGGTTTACAGCTGGTTTATAACTGGTTTACAGCTGGTTTATAACTGGTTTACAGCTGGTTTATAACTGGTTTATAGCTGGTTTATAACTGGTTTACAGCTGGTTTATAACTGGTTTATAGCTGGTTTATAGCTGGTTTATAACTGGTTTATAGCTGGTTTATAACTGGTTTACAGCTGGTTTATAACTGGTTTATAGCTGGTTTATAACTGGTTTACAGCTGGTTTATAACTGGTTTACAGCTGGTTTATAACTGGTTTATAGCTGGTTTATAGCTGTTTATAACTGGTTTGTAGCTGGTTTACAACTGGTTTACAACTGGTTTACAGCTGGTTTACAACTGGTTTACAGCTGGTTTACAGCTGGTTTACAGCTGGTTTACAGCTGGTTTATAACTGGTTTATAGCTGGTTTATAGCTGGTTTATAACTGGTTTGTAGCTGGTTTATAACTGGTTTACAACTGGTTTACAACTGGTTTACAGCTGGTTTACAGCTGGTTTATAGCTGGTTTATAGCTGGTTTACAGCTGGTTTACAGCTGGTTTACAGCTGGTTTATAGCTGGTTTACAGCTGGTTTATAACTGGTTTACAGCTGGTTTACAGCTGGTTTATAACTGGTTTACAGCTGGTTTATAACTGGTTTACAGCTGGTTTATAACTGGTTTACAGCTGGTTTATAACTGGTTTATAGCTGGTTTACAGCTGGTTTACAGCTGGTTTATAACTGGTTTACAGATGGTTTACAGATGGTTTACAGCTGGTTTATAACTGGTTTACAGCTGGTTTACAGATGGTTTACAGATGGTTTACAGCTGGTTTATAACTGGTTTACAGCTGGTTTACAGCTGGTTTACAGCTGGTTTATAACTGGTTTACAGCTGGTTTACAGCTGGTTTACAGCTGGTTTATAACTGGTTTACAGCTGGTTTATAACTGGTTTACAGCTGGTTTATAACTGGTTTACAGCTGGTTTATAACTGGTTTACAGCTGGTTTATAACTGGTTTACAGCTGGTTTATAACTGGTTTACAGCTGGTTTACAGCTGGTTTACAGCTGGTTTACAACTGGTTTACAGCTGGTTTATAACTGGTTTACAGCTGGTTTATAACTGGTTTACAGCTGGTTTATAGCTGGTTTACAGCTGGTTTACAGCTGGTTTACAGCTGGTTTATAACTGGTTTACAGATGGTTTACAGCTGGTTTACAGCTGGTTTATAACTGGTTTACAGATGGTTTATAACTGGTTTACAGCTGGTTTATAGATGGTTTACAGCTGGTTTACAGCTGGTTTACAGCTGGTTTATAACTGGTTTACAGCTGGTTTATAACTGGTTTACAGCTGGTTTATAGCTGGTTTACAGCTGGTTTACAGCTGGTTTACAGCTGGTTTATAACTGGTTTACAGATGGTTTACAGCTGGTTTACAGCTGGTTTATAACTGGTTTACAGATGGTTTACAGCTGGTTTACAGCTGGTTTATAACTGGTTTACAGATGGTTTACAGCTGGTTTATAACTGGTTTACAGATGGTTTACAGCTGGTTTACAGCTGGTTTACAGTTTAAAGGAACATAATTATTTTATACATTTATTTCTGTGAACACATTTTAGTTATTCATGTATATTTTTTATTTCCTACCATAACAGAGACCACAGGGGGAACATCACTGAATAAAGTGTGAGAACCACTGGTTTAAACAAATGTTTAAGAAACTCAGCTTCACAAAGAAAACAGATGTTTTTCCTCATTGATCTGTAAAGATTCTGGATTTCACACCAAAAAAGTTGCAGCATCACTTGTGTTTGTTCTGTCAGGCTGGTGAGAGGAGAGGGGGAGATCATCGAGGAAATCGTCAGCAGAGAAAAACACAAAGAAATCAACAAGGTAAGAACCAGGAAACTGTTATAATATAGTTAAATAACATGAAGTTAAATAATATGTCACTTCTGATTCATCACAGCAAGCGACTAAAGGAGATGGAAACGCCTTCCAGAGGAAACTGGGGATGAATAAATGAACTGAAAGAAGAAGAAAACGACGTTAAAACGAAGCCGTTTGATTATTTTATATTAAAGATCCTGTTTGTTTGTGGTGGAACTTTAATTCCTGTTAAATCCTGAATGTTTCCTGTTTATTTCATCTGTTTTAACCACAGATACAAAGAGAAGCAGCAGAGTTCAATACGATGTTTCCAGAAGAATTTAGCTTTTTATTTTGACTTTTCTGTTTGAATCTCTGATTAAACCTGAAAATGTCCATTTGATTCTTCATGCATTTTATAGAATGGGGTGAAAATAAAAAGGCCCAAATGATTTGTTGGCATTTCTTTATATTCTTTATACACTGTACATAAAAACACAAAGGTCTGGATGAAACCAGACAGATTCACACCCTGTACATGAAAATATTTCCAAGCTTTTACAAAGGTTGTGTTTGAAGGTAGAAATGCAGCAGCTGCATTCAGGGATTAAACACTGAGGATTATTTATAACGTCGAGGTTAAGACAAGCGATTTCTCTACGTTTCCCTTAAAAGAGAATAAATCTGTGGGGGAAAATACACGGCCTTTCCCTTTTTCTCTCAGTCTATTAAACAGAAAAAGAAGAATTTTCTGTGTTTTTGGGGTCGTTGGCAGCGATTTTTCTAATTAACTCAGTAAAAGGCAGAGAAAGGGAAACGTAAGGCCTCAGGTAACAAACAGCTGCTTCACATTTAAATTCACTGCGGTTTTTCCTCATGTTCAGGAAAATCTGATGAAATAAAGTTCAGTAGTTTGACTCTTCAGTGTTAAATGATGCATCACTGGTGAATTCTTCTACATCATTTTATCTTCTCTTATTTCCAATCAGGAAACTTTGCTGGTTCAGAACGAACCAGTGTTTGATTTCATTTTAATTTAATTTCAGCAGCTTTTTCTAAATCAGTTTTAACCCAAAAGAATTTATGCTTAAAGGAAAATTATGTTGATGTAAAACAGACAAAATGAGGAGTTTTCCAGAGAATTTAAAAGATTCTTATGGGTTAAAATCAGAGGAACAGTGTGAATCACATCATCAGAATAAAAAGAAATTAGAATCATTAGAATCATCAGCTGCTTTTCATTATGGTGGACACTCATTTATCTTTTATCCATAAATAGATATAAACAGGGAAATTATATCTAGTTATAATCTATAAATAGATATAATTATAATCCATAAACAGGGAGTTCCTATGTATTTATAGAATATAAATAGATATAAACTCCCTCTTTTTATCTAGTTATAATCTATAAATAGATATAATTATAATCCATAAATAGATATAATCCATAAATAGATATAAACAGGGAGTTCCTATGTATTTATATATTATAAATAGATATAAACTCCCTGTTTATAGCTATTTATAGATTTTAAATAGATATGTTTATATCTAGTAAATTATAATCTATAAATAGGTATAAAGATATTATATCTATAATCTATAACTAGATATAAAGATATTATATCTATTTATAATCTATAACTAGATATAAAGATATTATATCTATTTATAATCTATAACTAGATATAAAGATATTATATCTATTTATAATCTATAACTAGATATAAACGTATTATATCTATTTATAATCTATAACTAGATATAAAGATATTATATCTATTTATAATCTATAACTAGATATAAACGTATTATATCTATTTATAATCTATAACTAGATATAAACGTATATCTATTTATAATCTATAACTAGATATAAAGATATTATATCTATTTATAATCTATAACTAGATATAATTGTGGAGTCAAACAGCTCAACAGCACCAGAACATCCAGCGTCTATAGTTTCATCATGACACCTCCACAGGGACGATGATATATAATAATAATATAATAATAATAATATAATAATTATAATATAATTATAATAATAATGAGGATGAGTTCAGGGCTGAGGTGTAGATGGAGCCACTGAGACACGTCAGACTCATCTCAGCGTGTTTTATCTGCTGTTTCCTGCTGATTGTCGACGTCTCGTTGCAGCAAATATTGCACGTTTCCCCCTTTTTTTGTTTTTTCTCCGTTTTGAGCCGTTTTTTTTATTATTGGTCCGTTGTCGTCACGTCTGAACACGTCTCCTCCACCGTTTTCAGTGAATAAACCACAGTTTTTACTTATTTCCATAAAACATCAGGCCACAGCTTCGTGTTCCGACGTCTGTCCACAGAGTTTTTTACAGAATTTACAGATTTTCGTCTACAAAAAGCGCAAAAAACAGAGAAAGAGACTTTTACCTAAAAGTAGAAGAAGAAAAGGACAAAATGTTGAGTTTTTACTGCAAGTTCTGATACTAATGTCTGTAAAAAAGGTGTAAAAGTCACTTAACCTGTTAAAACCTGTTGTTATCTGTATTAAAGCCAATGTTACTGTTCCAGCATCAATATATATCATCAATATCCACATCATCAATACAATAAGACAATAGTTTAATAGAATATCAGTAGTAGAGACTATTTACATATTTAATGCAGATTTGAGCTGTTTGTGGGATTATTTAATAATAAACATCTATCACTATATATTCTACATGTTCTGGATGATCCTCAGTGGATTTAGAGGATTTATGGACTAATAATTGATCATAAAACATATTATTGGTTAATATTGTTTATAAAACGCTGCATAAAATGAAATGAAGAGGAATTATTGTGTTTTTGGTTCAATTTCAAGTTTTTTTAGTCAATTTAATTTCCTTGAAATAAAACAAAAAACATGAAAACATGAAATAAACTAAATTATCTGCAAACAGATTAAAATAATTCGACTTAATATTGAACTAATTGTCCCTTATTTGCTTGATCTGGATGAATCAGTTGAATTTTTAGACTTGATTCCTGTTTATTTGGATTCTTTGACCTTAATAATGTTCAGTATCAGCTTTTTTATTATAGTTTGAACAGAAGCAGCAAAGTTATGGGCTTTAATTTGTTGTTAACAGGTATTTTGGAAAGAAATGAATGAATTTCTTCCTATTTATTGTGTAATTTCACATCAAATCAGACGTTTGTGTGAGAAGTTGCAGTAAAACGTCCTTTAACTTTTCCACTGAAGGAGAATTAATCATCTATGAAAACATTCAACGCCTCATTTACAGCGAAAAAAACCTCCAGATCCAACGAAAACCCCACGTACGACAAATCTGACACCAGAACAGTTGTGTTAATAATAAAATACAACACTGTGCAAGGCAAAAAGACCTTCAGCTTTAGGCTGCGACTGAAGTTTGAAGGAAAAAAAACAAGAAAAAAAGCAAAAATAACCTTTAAAACACAATTTTTGTTCACAAAATCAATACGTTTTAAAATACCTATAATCTTAAATAACAATAATAATCCATAAAGTGTGTCCTGAATGAGTGGAGCTGGTCTTCAGCTGGACCAGATCCAGATCTGAGCTGGAATAAAACTATTTACAGGAGCCGTTTCCAGGTTCCAACTCACTCACCTCCGTGATTCTGCTGCTTCTTTAGAATCAGACTTTACAGCTTCACTTTGGCACATTTCAGCCGACGGCAGCTTCGTGTGTTTAACCTGGAGCCGACGCTCACACGGTTTAATACGGTGGTAAAATGCTGTGAAACACGTTGCAGCTGCAGCCGCGGTTAAAGGGACAGTTCAGAGTTTCCTTCATGTGATATTTGGATGATTCTTTAATCTGAGAGAAGAACAAAAAACAAGGAAAACTGAACCAGTTGATGTTTGATCATCAACAGAATTTAAGTCTTTGATAACGAATCTGATTAAATTGATGAGTTTGATTCATAAATCAGATAAATGTTCATTTATAAAACTGCATTTTTACTGAAAGTCAGTGATTTAATCCTAAAAACCTGGTACCAGATACTTAAAATAATTAAAAACACATCCTATCAACTAGTTTTATATTTAAGGTGGATTATATAGGAGCAGGAGGAGCAGGAGGAGGAGCAGGAGGAGGAGCAGGAGGAGGAGGAAGAACAGGAGGAGGAGCTGGAGGAGGAGCAGGAGGAGGAGCTGGAGGAGGAGCAGGAGGAGGAGCAGGAGGGGGAACAGGAGGAGGAGAAAGATGGAGGAACAGGGGGAGGAGGAGGAGCAGGAGGAGGAGGTGGAGGAGGAGCAGGAGGGGGAACAGGAGGAGGAGCAGGAGGAGGAGCAGGAGGGGGAGGAGGAGCAGGAGGAGTAGGGGCAGGAGGAGGAGGAAGATGGAAGAACAGGAGGAGGAGCTGGAGGAGGAGGAGGAGGAGGAGGAGCAGGAGGGGGAACAGGAAGAGGAGAAAGATGGAGGAACAGGGGGAGGAGCAGGAGGAGGAGGTGGAGGAGAAAGATGGAAGAACAGGAGGAGGAGCAGGAGGAGGAGGTGGAGGAACAGGAGGAGGGGAAAGATGGAGGAACAGGAGGAGGAACAAGAGGAGGTGGAGGAACAGGAGGAGGAGTAGAAAGATGGAAAAACAGGAGGAGGAGCAGGAGGAGGAGCAGGAGTAGGAGGAACAGGAGGAGGGGTTTAAAAATCACACCCTATCAACTAGTTTTATATTTAAGGTGGATTATATATTTAAGGTGGATTATATATTTAAGGTGGATTATATATTTATAATTTATCATCTTTTTCAGTTACATCAAAACTCTAAAAGTAAAATTAAACAAGTAGAATTTAAAATACCAATAAACCGACATGAAGATAAAATCTACATTTATCGACCTGATGATGAATAAACTGATTTAATGAACTTTTTGACTTCCTCAGACTCGTTTCATCCAGTTTCACCTGATTCTGGTTCTACTCTCAGATTCTGCTGATTATCACAAAGCTCCATCTGTTACAAACAGGAACAACTTGATATCTGCAGTAATTGTTGTGCTTGAAGTGGCCACAGGATCAGTTCATGTGCAGCAAAGCAGCATCAGATGATGAGAAATTAACTTCTATTATCACTGGAGGAAACAACGTCGTGTTTTTATGATCGGATCAAAAAATAAAGGAAAAAACAACAAGTCTGATCCATATTTAACCCGTTAAAGCCTGAGAAACATTAACTCTATGACTGTCATTGATACTACACATGGTTATATCATTTAATGACTATTATAGCTGTTTGCACCATAAATAAATAAAAAACTATTTATCTCATGTATAAAATTATTCTAGAGACCTGAATGATTAAATAGATATAAACATGTTAAAACCAGAATAATCTAAATAAAATCAGCAGGAAGTTGATGACGTCATGTGACAGGAAGTAGTTGGAAACATAAATTATTTGATTAAAACCTTTGATCTAAGTCTGAACGTTTGAAGTCACTTAGAAATTTCCTTATTTTTGAAAGAAAATTCATGTTTTTTTCAATGAATATAACATTAAACTAATGATAAATCCACTCTAACCATTAATAATGTGGTAAATGACTATTCCAGCTGCTGATGTCTGGTTTCTGCTGCATCAGTTTCTACATCAGTGGATAAAGGACAGTCATAGAGTTAAAGGTTTTAACAGGTTCATCAAACAGTCTGGTTTTCATCATTTTTACCTCCTTTTTCTCCTCTTGAAATGACGTTTCATGTGTTTTATCCTCAATAAATCCTGGATCTAAACCCACAGACTGAGTCCAGAAGCTGAACGAGTTTAATCTCTGTTGTTGTAGCACCTGTTTTCCATCATCATCATCGTGGTGGTGGTATATTTACCCCTCCTGACCTTTGACCCCCCGTGGCGTGTTTGTGACATCACTTGGGGCTGAGTCCTCCCGGCTCCATCTTGGTGCTGCCGCTGCGTCCCCAGCAGCTGGCGGCGAGGCTCATGCTGCGCTGGGCGGCGGCCTGACCGTGGCCGTGGAGCCGGTCCGGTCGCTCCCGGCCGTCCGACTGGCTCTGGGTCCGCTCCGGACGGTTGTGGACGTTGCCGGTCGGGGACCCGGGGCCCGGCTGGGACGAGATGGTCCTCAGCAGGTGGTTCCGTTTCCGCAGGAAGTCGCTGTTCCCTCCCAGCCCGAAGCTGCCTTTACGGAGAACCATACGGGCGCTGCTGGACTTAGCTGGACGGGAACGCTGGTGGTACTCCAG
>CM060473.1:28394528-28407028 GCA_030544235.1 Lepturacanthus savala
GATGTTCTCTATATATTAATGGTCTATAGATGTTCTCTACATATTAATGGTCTATAGATGTTCTCTACATATTAATGGTCTATAGATGTTCTCTATATAGTGATGGTCTATAGATGTTCTCTACATATTAATGGTCTATAGATGTTCTCTACATAGTGATGGTCTATAGATGTTCTCTACATATTAATGGTCTATAGATGTTCTCTACATATTAATGGTCTATAGATGTTCTCTACATAGTGATGGTCTATAGATGTTCTCTACATATTAATGGTCTATAGATGTTCTCTACATAGTGATGGTCTATAGATGTTCTCTACATAGTGATGGTCTATAGATGTTCTCTACATAGTGATGGTCTATAGATGTTCTCTATATATTAATGGTCTATAGATGTTCTCTATATATTAATGGTCTATAGATGTTCTCTACATAGTGATGGTCTATAGACGTTCTTTATATAGTGATGGTCTATAGATGTTCTCTACATATTAATGGTCTATAGATGTTCTCTACATAGTGATGGTCTATAGATGTTCTCTACATAGTGATGGTCTATAGATGTTCTCTATATATTAATGGTCTATAGATGTTCTCTATATATTAATGGTCTATAGATGTTCTCTACATAGTGATGGTCTATAGACGTTCTTTATATAGTGATGGTCTATAGATGTTCTCTATATATTAATGGTCTATAGATGTTCTCTACATAGTGATGGTCTATAGACGTTCTTTATATAGTGATGGTCTATAGATGTTCTCTACATATTAATGGTCTATAGATGTTCTCTACATAGTGATGGTCTATAGATGTTCTCTACATATTAATGGTCTATAGATGTTCTCTACATAGTGATGGTCTATAGATGTTCTCTACATAGTGATGGTCTATAGATGTTCTCTACATAGTGATGGTCTACAGACGTTCTCTGACCTCTGTGAGGGACTTGAGGAAGTTGGCCTTGTGTCTCAGGGGGTCGTGGACTAGTCCATCACAGAAGGACACGATGCCATGAGGGAAGTTATGCTGAGACAACCACGCTACTACTCTCTGTTTCTGCATGTCTGGACGTCCTGTTACATAGATGATCAGGTAGCCCAGGTCCTGCCAGTGTCTGGAGGAGGAGGAGGAGGAGGAGGAGGTGTTGGAGGAGGAGGAGGAGGAGGAGGAGGAGGAGGAGGAGGAACACAAGGAGAAACAGGAGGTGGTTAAAGAAAATGTTAAAATGTCATTGATTAGTTGAGTTTTCCTCTAAATGGTCCTAGTTTAATGAGTCATGTGACAGATGATGATGATGATGTTCTGTAGGATGAACTCCTGACTAACTAGGTCTAGATCATGGGGTTCTGCTGAGCTCTAGAGCTCTAGTCCTAGAAAAGACCCAGACATCAGGCTTCATCCATGCTGATATACAGACGGGGGTTAATTAACCAGAGAAACCTGGTTATTTAAGTCCATTACTGCAGAACAGCTGACGTCTAAGTTGTTAACTAGTACTGGATGAATTGATGTCTGTCTTTTTTGGGTCGTTGGGTAGTTAACTGATTATTTTAAATGTCCCAAATTCTACACTTTTTTGTTTTTATGTGGAATTTTGACAAGATCTGAAGCAGCAAAGATCATCTCAGTATAGTTTGATGCTTCTTTTCATCAAATTGACTCGTTTTAAAGTTTGAAGATCGAGGAAAAATAGTTAAAAATGTTTTTTTCAGGATGAAACTTCTTCATTTTGCATTAATTAGTGTAATTAATATATAAAATGAAAGTGGTTCATACTGATCAGGTCAGTTCAGTCAAAATATTTGTTTCTCTGCAGCTTTAAGACATATTAAACACACAAAAACTACATTTAAATGTCAAAGATGTTGAGAGAAACACTTGATTAAAAGTCATCAAGTGGTGAAACATGAAGAAAAGGGTTGAACATGTCTTTTATTGTGAAAAACCAGTGACTTCTCCTAATGAAAGCATCAGCTGTTAGAGGTCAGAGGTCAGCATTCTACTAAATACTGATAGAATAGTCAGCAATGGAGTTAATAATGAAATATTAACAATCCTTGTTAGGATTCTGTTGCTTTGGTCTTTTCAACCAATGAACATAACAGGAGGTTTAAATGGCTGTGACTGTATAGTAGTGACATCACAACTTCACCTAAGTCATGACTGCTCAGGTTCTGAATACAGGCTGTGTATGTTTCTCTGTGGATGGAGTGGATTTATTAATATTATTACAGTATTAATACACTCAGTCTGATATATATAGGGTCTAATAAATCTAGAAGTTATTCACTGGAATTAAACGGATTAAATTACACTGTAGTGTATTTCTCTGCTGTTTTTCTGCTGCCAGCTTGTTTATTTATTTGTTTACTGGTGTCATACCTGACGACGTCCACAGCTCCGGCTCTGACTTTGGGGTCGCTGCCCATGATGGAGACGCTGGCAGCGAAGGATCCATCGATGCTGAAAACCACGAACTCTGTTCCACGAGGAATCACCGTCAGGTAGCTGTCTGCAAAGGTGTGGTCACCCCTGGACGGAGGAGGAAGACAAATACAACTAATAAACAAACAAACAAACAAATAAACATGGATTCTAGGGAAATGCACCTCCAGCAACATTAAAACACAATAAAAACATTTAGAGCTGCAACAATTAATTGATTAGTCAACTATCACATTAATTAAACTCCAACTGTTTTGATAATGAGTCATTTGTTAATTAGTAAATGTGTAAATTCTCTGGTTCCAGCTTCTCTTCTCTGATTATTTCCTGGTTTCTTTAGTCTCTATAATAATAAACTGATGATCTTTGATGAAACACTGATCCACATTTAAACCATTTAATGAACAGTCAGTAACTTCAGGATTTAATGAACAGTCAGTAACTTCAGGATTTAATGAACAGTCAGTAACTTCAGGATTTAATGAACAGTCAGTAACTTCAGGATTTAATGAACAGTCAGTAACTTCAGGATTTAATGAACAGTCAGTAACTTCAGGATTTAATGAACAGTCAGTAACTTCAGGATTTAATGAACAGTCAGTAACTTCAGGCGTTCAGTGAGACAGGAACTGACCTGACGACCATTTTAACAGGATAAACTCCGACTCCCAGACGTTTGTCCTCTGGGATGATGAAGGACACTCGGCCGCTGCTGTTGGTGACCTCCGTGTTGAAGTAGACCCACTCCCCCGATGGAGGCTGGGTCATGATGTGCAGGTCCACCTGGACCATGGAGCAGAACCAGAACTAACCTCAGACCCAGAATTAACCTCAGACCCAGAATTAACCCGTTAAACTCCAGGTTCCCCCTGAGATTGCTCCACTAATCATGTACAAATATAGTGAAGCTATATATCAAATTAAACAGGAGAAACTCCACTACAAGCACATATAAGTCATATTTACACACACCAAACACAACTCCAACACCAAGCTAATTAATTAACTAATATGAAAATCGGTATACGATCATAAAGCCAACCCACTCACCACATTTTGATGGCTAGCGCTCTGATACTTCATGTTATACAAACAAATGACATCTCATATGAAAGCTGAGACTGTGACGAGTCCAACGGTACCATCAGTGTAGCTTTATGACAAAAACTCAGTAAACTAGCAGCCAAAAAACACTACAGTAAAAAGTCGCTTGTTTGAAGCGACGAACAAAAACTGTTTTTTTTGTTGCTGTTTTGGGATGAAAATGTTTATTTGAGATCAATAAATGTTGGTTTAGTGTCGACCAACATCTCTGTGTTTATTCCAGATATATAACCTACTGACTATGGGGATGTCCTGAACCTGAAAAAGGGCCGGAGGTCAAGGGGTTAACCTCAGACCCAGAACTTAACCTTAGAGCCATTATAATAATCATAATAATAATATAATGATCTGTATAATAAACTGTATAATATGAAGATATATTCATCTATGATACATCAGGACACTGAATTACTGTTAAAGATAAAAATCAGTAATTATCTTCCTGCTGTTAATTATCTCTTTACTGTAAATTACCAAATAAATGCAGATTTTCATCAACCGGTGAGTCTAATTAGAAAAAATCACCTGCCAGACATTTAACTACAGGACTGTAATCTGACTGAAATTATAGAGTAGTTATATTTGGTTTAATTAAAGAATTGGAGTAAATCTGTTCGTGACTGAAACTAATAAACTAAAGTTATTTAGTCATTTAGCTTATAGTCAATTTATTGTATTTGAAACAAAAACAAAATTAAATCTGTTTAAATCTGAATAAAATGATCCAGGTTGTTGTTGATGATTAGAACCAAAAATTCCACAAATCGTTTGTGTCATAGATTAGAAAAGGAAATAAAACTGGGAGCTGATTATTTCCTGGCTCCTTTAACAACAACGACAACTTAATAAAGACGACTAATCACAGAGTTTAAGCTCAGACACACGACGTCTATAAATGTTGGGATTCTTGTTATTTCTTCACCTTTTCTCCAGCCAGCGTGACCATGTCCAGGGGTCCGTACATGAAGCGTCCCAGCATCACCTGCAGGCTGTCCTCTGTAAACACCACGTCATTCACCCGGTGGTTGGCCGTCACGTTCTGGCACGAGGTTAAACACCAACGAAGAAGAAACAAACAGAAAACAATCATTTAACATCAATTCACACCTTTAAAACGCAGCAGGAAGAAAGAAAAGAAGCAGGAATTTAATGCAAAATGTGCAAAAGGTCGTTTCTCTGAATTAGTTTCTTATAAGTGGAGGTTTAAAACATCCATTCCTCAGGGAGAAGTAGAGATTCTAGGGTTTAAAATTCTTCAGGAGAAGCTTTTTACTCAAGTAAAAGTCTAGAAGTTCTGGTTCCAAATCAAGTAAAAGTGAAAATAAACGTGCGGCTGTGATTCTTACCCTGATCTTGACGTGAGTTCTCTTGCGGAGCCACTTTTCTCTGGGTTTAGACGGAGTGAACTCAGAAACTTCTTTCCCGTCCAGCTCCAGGATGCTGGGGTTTTCATGTCTCATGACCTGCAGGAGACATTTCCATCAGTCTAATATCTATATATTTATATCGGAAATCAGTCAAATACATCTGCAGAACCAGGTGGGACGATCAGAGACGTCTTTTAAGGTATAAAATAAAAAGATATAGGAGGTAAAATACAAATATTAGATAAAAAAAACAAAACTATGAGGGAAAATATAAAAATATGGCATAAAAAGTTTAAAAAATCTAAATTATTTGATAAAAAATTCAAAAATTTTTAAGGTAAAATACACAAATATGACATAAAAATAAAAAATATGAAAAAAGGTCAAACATTTTTAGATAAAAAAAAATAAAAACTAAAATACAAAAATATGACATAAAAAGGGAAAGATATGATAAAAAAATAAATAAATAAGAAAAATAAATAAGGTAAAAAATAAAAAAATATGAGGTAAATAAAAATAATATGAAAAATATTAAATATGAGAAAAAGGTCAAAATTATCAGATAAAAAATAAAAACTATGAGAAAAGATATGAAAACATATTTATTATTATTTATTAGATAAAAAAATCTAAAATTTGAGGTAAAATACACAAATATGACAAAATAATTAAAAAATATGAAAAAAGGTAAAAATATTTTAGATAAATAAATAACAAAAAAATCCAAAAATATGAAAATATTTTTTTTAAATAAATAAAAATAAATAAATTAGGTAAAAAATTAGGTAAATAAAAAATATGAAAAATATAAAATGTAAATAATAAATAAAATGATTAGATAAAAAGTAAAAAGCATGAGGTCAAATACAAAAATATGAGAAAAGAAGGTCAAACTGATTAGATAAAGAATAATAAAAAAACTATGAGGTAAAATTTTTTAAAAAATGACAAAAAGTAAAAAAATATGAGAAAAAAGGGTCAAAATTATTAAGATAAAATAAAAAAAGGTACGTTTGGTTTGATTTCAACATATTTTTGAGCATTTATCCACTCACATGTTAAGATATTCAAGTTATTAGATTAGAAATAAAAACTATGAGGCAAAAAACTAAAATAGGACATAAAAAGTAAAAATAAACGAAGACGCCAGCAGGTCAAGAGGTCAAACAGCATCGTTGAGGAGTCTATTTGTTTTTAGTGTGACTGGACCTGCCGACGCACCTGTCGGAGCAGGAAGGACACCACGTCCGTGGACTCACCTGTCGGAGCAGGAAGGACACCACGTCCGTGGACGCACCTGTCGGAGCGGGAAGGACACCACGTCCGTGGACTCACCTGTCGGAGCGGGAAGGACACCACGTCTGTGGACTCACCTGTCGGAGCAGGAAGGACACCACGTCCGTGGACTCACCTGTCGGAGCAGGAAGGACACCACGTCCGTGGACTCACCTGTCGGAGCAGGAAGGACACCACGTCCGTGGACTCCCAGTAGGAGGCGTGGAACAGGTGTGGTAACGCCACCGTGGGGAAGGCCGTGAGGGCGTCAGGGCAGTACAGAGCAAAGTCCAGACGCTTGGTCCCCCACCAGCGAGCTGCCACTGGAACACGGTTAAAACACGTCAGATACGCTGCCACAGCACGGCTGTGATGTCACAAGATACAGGTGAGTCACCCCTGAAGGTAAAAAGTGGTTAAACCGTCACCGATTCCAGCAGATGTTCAGCTGCAGGAAGTGGAGAAGAAGAGTTTTTATTAAAGATGGACGCCGAGACACCAGGAGGAAACAGCAGGAAGAAAACAATGTTAGAGATGAATTCATGAATAAAAGATCAAAGAGGAAATGGAGGATGGATGTTGGTGTTAGTACGCTGCAAAAAATAAATATTAACAGTCAAAACGTCTTGTATTTGTATTGAGTAGAATTATCTTATTCATTGACAGATAATTCAATTATTTTTCCTGATTTGGGTCAATTTATCTTAATTTAAGAAAATAAAACTAACATTTTCTCATTTCAAATTTAAGATTAAATGAACCCAAATCAAAGAAACAAACATATATTATTAGAGATAATAAACCCAATATTGCACTAATTGTATTAAATACAAGACATTATCTCCTGATAATATTTGATTTTCTTTGTGGTGCATGTGCATGAAATGATTGTTTTGCTTTATTTGACAGTAGAGAGAGAAAAAGAGAAATAATCAGCCTTCACACATGGTTCAATATCATGTATACATCAATAAAATAAGAAAATAGTTCAATATAATATTAAACCACTGCAAAAAACAGAGATTTATTAGATGAAAATGTCTTTTATAGAATTATCTGATCCCAGCTGCAGATCATTTAAATTATTTCAGGTTTTTTCTTGATTTTAGTCAATTTAATCCTGTTTTAAACAAAATGTTCAATATGAAATGGTCACATTTATCCTTTTTTTGTTAAAAAAGATGATTTATTAAAAATAAATTGATGATTTATTAAAAATAAATGATTATTATCTTGTTATATCACCACTTCTACATTTATGTATTAAAAGCAGGTCATTAAAAGCATAAAAATCATAAAAAACATAGATATCGATGAATATAAATGAATTTTAACGTGTTCTACCAGTTCTGTGCGACTGAGGAACCATGTGGATTAAATGTTTGAAGGATTCGAGTAAAAAAGGAGGAAAAGCGTCTTTTTCCAGGCCCAGAACTCTGTGATTTGACCAGAGACAGAGACAGAGAGAACCTGCAGCCTGACAAATCAAATACCTTGTTCTACTTCAGCGTGGGAGTCCAGCGAGACCAGATCACAAATAGCAGAGTCCAGACCCGCTGAGGGGCAGTTCTCAAAGTGGACCGGAGAGTCCAGCTCCGACACCAGGTTCACGGACTCGGGAAACCCGCAGGCTTCCGCTTTCTTACGGGATTTGGGAGGACTTTTCATGAAGAATTTGTTTTGTGACGACAGGGCGAGTTGGGACAAAAGACTTAACTTTCTGGTTTGGTTAATTTGGTCGGATTTGTCTAAAAAACAGAAATAAAACACATGGAGCAGTGATGTTGGGTTAGTACGCTGCAAAAAATTAAACAAGATAATTTAGATAATTTATTTTATTTCCTGATTTTGGGTCAAAATGATTTTGTTTTAAGAAAATAAGACTAGAAAATAAATTTGAAATAAGCCAAATAATCTGACAATTGAATAAAATAATTCAATATAATTCTACTCAATATTGAACTAAACACCAAAAGATATTTTCCACTTGTAAAGATTTTAATTTTTTGCAGTGTACAGGTTGTTCAGGGTAAAAAGAAGCAGGAGACATTTAATGCACTGCAAAAAATTAAACATTAACGAGTAAAAATGTCTCATATTTGGTATTAATTTATATTTTATATTTATTATGCGTAGAATTATCTTATTCCATTGGTAGATAATTTAACTTAAGTTTTTTTTCTTGATTTTATTCAAATCTTTTTTTTTTTTTCAAAGTAAATGTTAGACAAGACCAAAAAAAAATTAAAAAAAATTTAAAAAATATATAAATTATCTACCAATGGAATATGATAATTCTATGGAAAGCATGAACAGTATGTGTAAAAAAAATCTGTCCTTCAAAAGTCTTAAAATTAAAGAAATTCTTTATATTAAATTATTTTCTCATAATAACGAGATATTAAGTTGTTAACCTATAATTAAAACTTAATATCTCATAATAATGAGATATTACATTTTTTAATAATAATAATAATATATATTTTTTACACATACTGTTCAGAGCTTCCATATAATTCTACTGAATATTGGACTAATTCTACCAAAAACAAGACTTTTTTACTTGTTAAGATTTAATTTTTTGCAGTGTAGATTCTCCTCCTTGACTCATAAACATCATATTTCAGTTTAAACAGATCATGAAGTGAAGATTCTGGCGTCAGCTTGCTACTTTAAACAGAAACAAACATGATTATCAGTTAAATCAGGAGGAAATAAAACATCCTGTGATGTTGTGGTGCAGAATCGGTGCGTTAACTAGTCTCCAGGTTTCAGCTGTGGGTGAGAAAACAGCAGCAACACGTGAGGTAGAAAGAAAAGCAGGAGACGATTTCACATGAAACACGACAGAAAACTGGTGTCAGATCAGCTGAGGAGGAAGTGATGATGCAGGATGAGGACATGCGTCAGGACACAAGAGAAATGCAGCGTCAATGATCTCTGCATTTACACTGAGACGCAGCATCAGACAGGTGGGACAGCTGGGGACATCTACCTGGATACAGGTGAAGGGCTGAGGACGTCTACCTGGATACAGGTGGGACAGCTGGGGACATCTACCTGGATACAGGTGAAGGGCTGAGGACGTCTACCTGGATACAGGTGAAGGGCTGAGGACGTCTACCTGGCTACAGCTGGGGACGTCTACCTGGATACAGGTGGGACAGCTGAGGACGTCTACCTGGATACAGGTGAAGGGCTGAGGACGTCTACCTGGCTACAGCTGGGGACGTCTACCTGGATACAGGTGGGACAGCTGAGGACGTCTACCTGGATACAGGTGGGACAGCTGAGGATGACTACCTGGATACAGGTGGAACAGCTGGGGATGTCTACCTGACTACAGGTGGGACAGCTGAGGACGTCTACCTGGATACAGGTGGAACAGCTGAGGACGTCTACCTGACTACAGGTGGGACAGCTGGGGACGTCTACCTGGATACAGGTGGAACAGCTGAGGACGTCTACCTGGCTACAGGTGGGACAGCTGGGGACGTCTACCTGGATACAGGTGGGACAGCTGAGGACGTCTACCTGACTACAGGTGGGACAGCTGAGGACGTCTACCTGGATACAGGTGGGACAGCTGAGGACGTCTACCTGGATACAGGTGGGACAGCTGAGGACGTCTACCTGGCTACAGGTGGGACAGCTGAGGACGTCTACCTGGATACAGGTGGGACAGCTGAGGACGTCTACCTGGCTACAGGTGGAACAGCTGAGGATGTCTACCTGACTACAGGTGGAACAGCTGAGGATGTCTACCTGGCTACAGGTGGGACAGCTGAGGACGTCTACCTGGATACAGGTGGGACAGCTGAGGACGTCTACCTGGATACAGGTGGGACAGCTGAGGACGTCTACCTGGCTACAGGTGGGACAGCTGAGGACGTCTACCTGGATACAGGTGGGACAGCTGAGGACGTCTACCTGGCTACAGGTGGGACAGCTGGGGACGTCTACCTGGATACAGGTGGAACAGCTGAGGACGTCTACCTGGATACAGGTGGGACAGCTGAGGATGACTACCTGACTACAGGTGGGACAGCTGAGGATGTCTACCTGGCTACAGGTGGAACAGCTGAGGATGACTACCTGACTACAGGTGGGACAGCTGAGGATGTCTACCTGGATACAGGTGGGACAGCTGAGGATGACTACCTGACTACAGGTGGGACAGCTGAGGATGTCTACCTGGATACAGGTGGGACAGCTGAGGACGTCTACCTGGATACAGGTGGGACAGCTGAGGATGTCTACCTGGATACAGGTGGGACAGCTGAGGATGTCTACCTGACTACAGGTGGGACAGCTGAGGATGTCTACCTGACTACAGGTGGGACAGCTGAGGACATCTACCTGACTACAGGTGGGACAGCTGAGGACGTCTACCTGACTACAGGTGGGACAGCTGAGGATGTCTACCTGGATACAGGTGGGACAGCTGAGGACGTCTACCTGGATACAGGTGGGACAGCTGAGGATGTCTACCTGGATACAGGTGGGACTGAACTGAACTTTCTCCTTTTATTTTTATTCCTTATATATTTATTCTAGTATTTATACTTCTACCTGAGTAAGAAGGTGAAGTATCTTACCAATATTTCTATTAATTTACTTTAGTGGTGTAATTATTTTTCACTTTTGACTTCTACTCCTCACATTTTCAGGCTCTAATCTGGACTTTCTCCTCCTCACGTTTTACTTTTATCCTCTAAGTCATTTTGAAATCACTTTTACTTGAGTTGATGCTTCAACAGAAGTATTTTAAACCCTCGTATCTAAACTTCTACCTGAGAATTAAACAAAGACTTTTCACTCCTCTGACTCTGAGGCTCAAATTTCTTTGGTGGCTTCAAATCAGACTTTTCACCTTGGTCTTTGTAATCTAATCCCAAGAAATATATATTCTTTAAATCCTTAAAAAGAAATCTGGAAAAGGAAACTGTGTTTTAGTCTCATTTGACAGAAGGTGGCTGCAAACCTCAGGCGGTCAGAGAGGGAACGGCAGCAGGGTGCAGATATAGAGATAGAGGTAAATCCTGGAGGAGTCTGGTGGTTTCTGTGAGTGCAGCAGGAGAAGAACACAGCCGTTTGGCATTGAGGACACTTACTGTTGGCTATGTTGGAGGCAGTGTAAGTGTCTGCCATTCCTGAGACCTGGCTGGCAATGCTGACCTCACTGGCCCTCCGCTGGCCCCGGGACAGGGGGCCGGTTACAGGGGAGGAGGGGTACGAACTGTCCATGAAGACACCACCATGAGACTGAACAACATCCGCTATGGAGGCCAAACAAACAGAGCCATTAGACAGACAGACGGGTAGGGGAGGGGCCACAGACACGAGGAGGTTATAGTCTGGAAACAGCTGATGGAGACATGATGGAACACTGAGGTCCACATGAACCACTGATGAGCCACTGGTCACACACAGGAGCTATAGATGATATAAAAGTAATAAAATACACCTTTGTCTGTGCAGATATTAAAGCTGATTAATCTGTTGATTAATCGATTAGTTGTTTGCTTCAGAAAATGTTGTTTCTTCACAGCTGAAGATTCATTTATCTTCTTTTTATTGACTAATGCGAGTTTTGGAAATTAAATGATCTATGGAGCCAAAACTGTCTGCACCTAAAATCTATTAAATCGTAATAACTATTCTCATAGTCGTTAATCTATTGATTATTGAAACGATTAATTGATCAGTAGTTTGATTCAACCTAAAATGTCCAAAGATCATCAGTTTATTATTATAGAGACTAAATAAAACAGGAAATAATCAGAGAAGAGAAGCTGGAACCAGAGAATTTAGACATTTTCTACTGAATAAATGACTCTAATCCATTGATTGATTATTAAAATAGTGGGTGATTAATATAATAGATGGTAAATAATCAATTCATCTTTCAAAACTGAGGATGAGGAGTCACACAATACAACACAATTTATGATACGGCTGCAACTAATAATTATTCTAATAATAATTGAATTAATTAATAACTAATCGATTGATCGCTGGTCCATCTCATCATCAGATTTCAGGCTGTTTGTCTGAATTTGGACATTTTTTTCTTCCAAGTGAGTCAAAAGCATTAATAGATTATCAGGATAGTTGACAACTAATCAACTAATTGATTAATCAATTCAGTTCTAACATTCAAGGCAAATTAGAAGGAAAGATAATGATGGTTTAATATTAATATTGAGGTTAATTTGAACCAATTCTTAGTTGAATTTACAAAACTATTACTCTGATATAAAATCATAAATATTGTTAATTTGACTCAAATCGATTAATCA
>CM060473.1:28412028-28439528 GCA_030544235.1 Lepturacanthus savala
ATAAATCTGCACAGAAGAAGAAAAACTAAAAAAAGACAATTAACAACAATTAAAACTATATAAATATATATATATATATATATGGAAGGAAAATTAAAGAGAATGGTTTTGACTTTCTGATCATGTGTGAATGAGTGGGTAACATTTTATTATTTGTAAAAAAAAGAAGTAGAATAAAAGTAGAAGTAGAAGCAGGAGGAGCAGGAGGAACAGGAGAAGGAGGAACAGGAGGAGGAGAAGGATGAGGAGGAACAGAGAAGGAGTAGCAGGAGGAGAAGGAGCAGGAGGAGGAGGAGTAGGAGGATGAGGAGGAGCAGTAGGAGGAGAAGGAGGAGGAGGAACAGAGAAGGAGTAGCAGGAGGAGGAGGATAAGCAGGAGGATGAGCAGGAGGACGAGGAACAGGAGGAGGAGGGGGAGAAGCAGGAAATGAGCAGGAGGAGCAGGAGGAGGAGAAACAGGAGGATGAGGAGGAGCAGGAGGAGAAGAAGGACGAGGAGGAGAAGGAGGAGGAGGAGGAACAGGAGGATGAGGAGGAGGAGAAGAAGGAGGAGGAGGAGAAGGAGGAGGAGGAGGAGGAGAAGCAGGAGGATGAGGAGGAGCAGGAGGAGAAGAAGGAGGAGGAGGAGAAGCAGGAGGAGGAGAAGGAGGAGGAGCAGGAGGAGGAGGAATAACAGGAGGAGCAGGAGGAGAAGAAGGAGGAGGAGCAGGAGTAGTTTCAGAGGTCGACATGTGGACAAAGGAGACCGAAAGAAAAGAGAAAAAAAAGACAAAAGACAAAAATGAAAGAAAATTGTCTTGACTTTCTGATCATATGTGAGTGGGAAACATTTCATTATTTGTAAAAAAATAAGAAGTAGAATAAATAAATAAATATATATATATATATATATATATATATATATATTTATATATATATGTAACTGAGTACAAATACTTCATAAACCTAAGTAGGAATTGTGTGCATCAATACTTTAATGCAGTAATTATTTATTATTATTATTATTTATCACTTTTTACTTCTACTTCTTTCATTTTCACTAAATTATCTTCATGCTCCTCACGTATAAATCTTCTTCTTCTTTCATTCCAGTTTGTTTTTGTGACAACTGTGGAGCCAAAAAGTGATTTTCTGTCATAAAACACATGTAAACTGTCTAATTCCATTGATTAGAACTGTGTATAAGCATAAAAAGACATTAACTGCATTAAATACAGTATATTTCTTGCTAAAAGGTGATAACAGCTAATATATCAGGAGTTAAAGGTTGTTTTTATTGCCTTTTTATATTTAATTATTTATTATTTAATATTTGTGATATTATTTAACTCACTATTACCTGTTTAAATACCTTTAAAGGGACTAAACCACACATAAACTGAAAAATCTTTGAAAAAAATATAATTTCAATAGTTTTAAAACCAGAACATTTACATTTTTACTTGAGTAAAAATCTTGATTTGATGCTTTGATTTGAACTTCTCCTGAAGTTACTTTTCCTTTACTGGTGTAATTTTACTTCTACTTGTCACATTTTCAGGGATTATCTGGACTTTCTCCTCATTACATTGAACTTTTATACTTTAACTGGTTTAGGACCCAGAGCTTTTACATCAGATTTTAACCATCGTCTCACCGTCCAGTACAGGCACCACCGTCTTCCTGAGGGCCAGGACTAAACCCAGAGGAGAACCGAACAGGAAGAAATCAGCCACCTCGAAGTCAAACTTCCCCAGCGAGGACCCGTCCAGCATCGTGCTGCTGCTGGAACGACGAGAAACGCCGTCGCTACGCAGGATGCTGGAGTGGAGGCTGGAAGAGAAGAAGAAGAAGAAGAACACAGAGAAGGAAATAAATAATAATAAAACACTGTGGAACCTGCAGATAAACATGAATACAGACGCAGGAAACTGGAGGAAACTGATGTCAGCTGATGGAGAAACAGCTGCAGCAAATATCATGAAGGACCAAACACAGCACATGGACTGGTGCTATAATTATTATTAGTAGTAGAATCAGTATTATATTATTACCATTATTATTATTATTAGTAGTAGTAGTAGTAGTACTGTTGGTATCATTATCATTGTGGTTATTATTAGTAGTATTATTGCTATTATCATTATTATTAGTAGTGGTAATGGTAATATTCTATTTACCTGAACAGGTAGGTCTGGTTTTGTTTATCTTGATTATCTTATATTAAACCCACCTGGACAGGTACATCTGGATCTATTTACCTGAACAGGTAAGTCTGGATCTATTTACCTTGACAGGAAAGCCTGGTTTTATTTACCTGGACAGGTAGGTCTGTTTCTATTTACCTGAACAGGTAAGTCTGGATCTATTTACCTGAACAGGTAGGTCTGGTTCTATTTACCTGGACAGGTAGGTCTTGTTCTATTTACCTGGACAAGTAATTCTGGATCTATTTACCTGAACAGGTAGGTCTGGTTCTATTTACCTGGACAGGTAGGTCTTGTTCTATTTACCTGGACAGGTAGGTCTGGATCTATTTACCTGAACAGGTAGGTCTGGATCTATTTACCTGAACAGGTAGGTCTGGTTCTATTTACCTGAACAGGCAAGTCTGGATCTATTTACCTGAACAGGTAGGTCTGGTTCTATTTACCTGAACAGGAAGGCCTGGTTCTATTTACCTGAACAGGCAAGTCTGGATCTATTTACCTGAACAGGTAGGTCTGGTTCTATTTACCTGAACAGGTAGGTCTGGTTCTATTTACCTGAACAGGTAGGTCCGGTTCTATTTACCTGAACAGGTAGGTCTGGTTCTATTTACCTGGACAGGTAGGTCTGGTTCTATTTACCTGAACAGGCAAGTCTGGATCTATTTACCTGAACAGGAAGGCCTGGTTCTATTTACCTGGACAGGTAGGTCTTGTTCTATTTACCTGGACAGGTAATTCTGGATCTATTTACCTGAACAGGTAGGTCTGGTTCTATTTACCTGAACAGGCAAGTCTGGATCTATTTACCTGAACAGGTAGGTCTGGATCTATTTACCTGAACAGGTAAGTCTGGTTCTATTTACCTGAACAGCTAAGTCTGGATCTATTTACCTGTACAGGTAAGTCTGGATCCATTTACCTGGACAGGAAGGCCTGGTGCTGTTTGATGGTGTCCATTTCGTAGGTGGAGGAGTCGCTCCTCTTCCTCGGCAGCTGTCTCTTGGCGTCCTCGGCGGTCCCGGACCGGGGGATGTCCACGTTGCTGCGGCTCAGGTGGCGGCTGCTCTCCAGGGTCGGAGACGAGGATCCGTGGCCGCTGTTAATGATGATTCCTGGAGACAGGAGGTCCTGGTCCTGGAGGATCCAGACCCAGACCACATGGAGACTCAGTACACAACTTAATAGAAAGAGGCTGGATCTATATTTATATACTCTAGATGTATATATACTATAGGTCTGGGCAATAAGACAATATCAATATACATCATCAATATCCACATCATCAATACAGTCAATATATATGATATTAAACATACGAGAGAATTTATTTATTTAAATATGAATAATATCTTTAATTTATATATTATATTATTATTAAAAATAATATATTTCTTATGTTTTTAACTCTGTTTTGTATGATGTCATTGAGTCCCAGAAAGGTGCCATTATTATGTGTATTATGATTGAGTTTTTCAATAATAATAATAATAATTAGTGTTTTTTTATCTATTCTATCAGATATCGAGCCTCTTACCTGGACACTGATGATGCTGCCTCTGCGGCTGCTGTTCTGACTCTCAGTAACCGTCTGGTTGCTGCTGCACAGAGCATCAAACCCTAAAATCCCTCCGACACAGTCTCCGATCAGACAAACCTGCAACAACAAGGTGAGAAATAGAGTTAATTAGGTAATATACATTATTAATTAATAGATTTAACAAAAGAAAAAAGGCCTGGGGTGAAATAGAGTTTGAAGTACCTGCAGTAAAACTTAACTTATTAAATTTATTGAAACTACTGCTGTCAGTAACACACCTGTCCAGGTTAAACAGTAATCCAGGTAACTTCCTGTCAGTAACACACCTGTCCAGATTAAACATTAATCCAGGTAACTTCCTGTCAGTAACACACCTGTCCAGATTAAACAGTAATCCAGGTAACTTCCTGTCAGTAACACACCTGTCCAGAGATAACAGTAATCCAGGTAACTTCCTGTCAGTAACACACCTGTCCAGGTTAAACAGTAATCCAGGTAACTTCCTGTCAGTAACACACCTGTCCAGGTTAAACAGTAATCCAGGTAACTTCCTGTCAGTAACACACCTGTCCAGATTAAACATTAATCCAGGTAACTTCCTGTCAGTAACACACCTGTCCAGATTAAACAGTAATCCAGGTAACTTCCTGTCAGTAACACACCTGTCCAGATTAAACAGTAATCCAGGTAACTTCCTGTCAGTAACACACCTGTCCAGAGACAACAGTAATCCAGGTAACTTCCTGTCAGTAACACACCTGTCCAGGTTAAACAGTAATCCAGGTAACTTCCTGTCAGTAACACACCTGTCCAGATTAAACAGTAATCCAGGTAACTTCCTGTCAGTAACACACCTGTCCAGATTAAACAGTAATCCAGGTAACTTCCTGTCAGTAACACACCTGTCCAGATTAAACAGTAATCCAGGTAACTTCCTGTCAGTAACACACCTGTCCAGATTAAACAGTAATCCAGGTAACTTCCTGTCAGTAACACACCTGTCCAGATTAAACAGTAATCCAGGTAACTTCCTGTCAGTAACACACCTGTCCAGATTAAACAGTAATCCAGGTAACTTCCTGTCAGTAACACACCTGTCCAGGTTAAACAGTAATCCAGGTAACTTCCTGTCAGTAACACACCTGTCCAGAGAAGGCGGCCCCATCCAGCGACCTGATGAAGTCGGAGTACACCTGGTTGGCCCTGGCGATGACGGTTGCCACGGCGTCCTGGTACTGAGGAGCTGAGGTGGCGAGGAGAGGCAACGCCGCCAGAGGGATGTGGTCCTGACTGCTGGAGAGGCAGCCCTCATCATAGCTGTAGGGACTCAGGCTGCAAACACAAGTATACTCATTAATACACACATTATAAAAAACCTGCAGCAGGAAACAGTTTATTAGATGCTGTCAAAATAAAATACCACAAAACTATCTGTGAACTATTTATATAACCAATTATTCTCTTTTGATTTAATCAGTGAGATTCATCTTGCAGCTGAAGCTCTGATCCCTTCGTTAATTAATGAATTAATCATATTACAGACTAGTAGTATAATTTATAGTATAGAATAATCAGAGAAGCAGAGATTTTGAGGAGATTTAAGGTAATTTTATCTCCTAATATATAACAAATACTACATTAAACTCATCTGTCCTGAGGCATTTATTGGATTCCACTAACTGAACTATTTATTTCACACATTCACTTATTCTCTTCTGATCTAATAAGTGATATTCATCCTAGAATCAGCTCATTAACTGTTAATTAATGAATTAATCAGCACATAGAACAACCCCAGACGAGTTTTAATCATTTTAAATCATATTCTACTTGTTTTTAACACAGTTTCATGTAGTTTTTCACTTGTTGGAGCCGAGAAGCAGCAACACAGAATATAAACAGATAGTGCTAAATATTCATTATTATTTATATATATTTACTCTCAGTTAGTTGAGGGGAAACATACAACAATATATAAGATTTAAGGTCATTTTCTCTCCTAATAAATAACAAATACTACATTAAAATGATCTGTCCTGGTGCATTTATTAGATTCTGGGAAAATTAAATTCCACAAAACTCTGTGTGAACTATTTCTTCAACCAAATCACACACGTTCTCTCATTATATTTATCCTAATTGATAAGAATGAGTTGTTTGATCCTACTTGGAGACCAGGGAGAAGGCCTCGGAGCAGATGGCGGGGCAGGGCACCAGGCGGATGGCGAGGCGTCCCAGGGCGGCGGGGTAGTGGACCCTCATCACGGTGTCGAAGGCGGCGCTGATGGTGTTGACGTCGGCCTGTTTGCTGCTCTGGTCGCCGCCGCCCGAGTCCAGGATGTTTCCTCCGTGGAGAACCAGGATCAGAACGTGGATCTTAGACGGCTGCAGGCACTGCTGGGACGAGCTCTCCTTTATTAGAAGAAAACTTTATTCACACTTATTATTTTAAACAGAGGAAATTCAGTTTTTTAAGAATGGACAAAGGATAAAAAATACAGATACAAACAGAGAAAAATACAGTTTGGGAGGAAAAAACAAACAGAAAATAAGTTTTCTACAGATTCATGTACTTAAATGTTTCCTAAATAAAGTTTATGAGAAAAAAATACTGTTTTCATTTTGTAAATCTATTTCCTCAATAAAGTTTTTTTCTGTGGAGATTTTAAGGAGATTTGAAGTAGGACATGTGTAAATTAAATCATGTTTTTACTTTTCTGCAAAGAAAAAAAACTAAAATATCTTTTCCCTGTACTTTGTAAATCTATGTTTTCTAAATAAAGTTTTGGAACATAGATTTATCTACTGGTATTATTTTACTTTTGTTCTTTCAAATATTCATGATGCTCAGATTTCAGTTTTATTAACATATTCTACTCGTTTTCGTTGCTCCAAACAATAGAAATAGATAATTTGGTATTTGTTGTGAGATAGTGTTAAATATTTCCTATTATTTATCTATATTTATTCTTTGTTAGTTAGTTGAGGGGAAACATACATTATATAAAGTTTCCATCAGAGATTTCAGCTCATTTTGTCAGCTTTGTGTCCTTCTCTCCTAAAACACAACAAACACGTTTCTTTTCACATCAGAAACAGGCGGAAAAACCACGAAGGGAAACAGCCGGAAAAGCCACAACGCTTCCTGGGCACGAGTCACAGTCAACGGAACAACGTCATGTGCAGTTTTGTCGAATAAAGTTTAATCCAAAACTTCACGTTGTTCAAAATAAACAACAAAAAAACAAAAAACAGAAACAGAAACCAAGGTCACAGCTACAGGGTCAGGGAGGAGAGGCGGGTTTTGGAGGACGCTGTGGATCCTCTATGATCCAACGGAGAACTGGGACCAGGTTACTTACTGAGGGATGCCTGGTTACCGTGGTTACCGTGATGCTGGGAATAGCAGCAGCAAAATGAGCTGGACCACTAACACTCATCTGAACACAAGAGGACACAGACGCTCAGGGACGAGGAGGCTGTTCATTGTTCAAAGTTCAAATAAAACGAGATAAAAACCTGGTTCACAGCTTCAGAGACATTATCACAGGAGTTTGCTGCTGTGAAGAATCATTTAAGGATAAAGCTCAGGATCCACTGGCTGTGGAAACACTTTTACACACTCTTATACTTTAAATATCTGTGTGTTGGAAAAAAAACTACTGCACTTTGTAAATCTGTGTTTCCTTAATAAAGATTTGGAGGAAGAAAATAATTTAAAAAAAACTGTTTACTATCTATTTCTTCTCAATAAAGTTTTAGAAAAACAAACAAAAATGTTTTCTATAAACTTCTGTTCGTCAAGATCTCAGCTTCCTGAATAAAGTTTTGGAAAAAAAACATTTCAGAACAATTTTACTTGTTTGTTCTTTGAGCTCAGTAAAGTTTTAAAATACAAATTAATGTTCATATTATTTAACATATTACCACATAGAACAACTACAGACTAGTTTTAATCATTTTAAAACTTATTCTACTTGTTTTTAACACAGTTTCATGCAGATTTTCACACGTTGGAGCCGAGAAGCAGCAACAAAGAACATAAACAGAATAAAAACTAGAAGTGGATGATGATTTGGTGCTTTATACTTAAATTAAAGATTAAATGTTTGCATATATAACATTAGCTTTGCTCAAACTTCAAACATCACATATTCTGCCTGTTAAAATCCTGTGTGTGTGAACACAGCCAGTGGATTCCTGCTGTCAGATGTTGTTTTCCTCTATAAAATGTCGTCTGTCATTTGAATTTTTCAGAATCTTTTTAAAAACCTGCCAGACACTAGATGTTTTCAGACGTTCTGAGTGTTTGTGAAGTTGTTCCAGGTTGAAGCTTGTGTTAACGTCGTACCTCGTCGAGTCGTTCCTCGCTGGTCGCTCGCTCATAATCGACAGTCATCTCCTTAAACATGTCACCTGAAAACACAGAAACACACTGAGGGATCACAGGAAACATCACAGCTGCAGATTAAACAGTTTAGAAACAGAAATATCCTGTTTGTGCAGTGAAGGAACAGATTTAACTCCTCGTTGTTCTGAATGTTATCATCTGGTTTCATAAAAACTCCACAACTCTTCTGTTAGTTGTCATCTATTATAATAATCAATCAAAAAAACATAAATGTATATAAGTTTAAATCAGAGTAATTGTTTTGTAATTTGTTTAAATAACCTTATATTTAATTTGACAACTATAACTTATATTATTTACTTTTGTATGTTAGAACTGAGACGATTAGTTGATTAATCGACACCTGTCACTTTAATTACACTTTAATAATTAATGGATTTGAGTCATTTATTAATTAGTAAATGTGTAAATTCTCTGGTTCCAGCTTCTCTTCTCTGATTATTTCCTGGTTTCTTTAGTCTCTATAATAATAAACTGATGATCTTTGGACAAAAACAGACATTTTAGGTTGTGAAACAATGAAAAACCAGAAATTATTTGCTTATATTTAGTATATTTACCTTATTATTTGTCTATTAAGTTCTATTTCAGGTAATTTAATCTAAAATAAGCCTATTTTAGCTTCTTTAACACTTATCTGGACATATTTCTAGATTAGAAAAGTTTTATTTCATGATTTCTTACCAAGTGTAATTATCTTGCTGCATGGACACATCATTTCACTAGTTTTAACTACATTTATTTAGTATTTTCACACACATTTTGATGTGTTTGAGACACTTTTTAGTAGAAAACGTCTAAATTCTCTGGTTCCAGCTTCTCTTCTCTGATTATTTCCTGGTTTCTTTAGTCTCTATAATAATAAACTGATGATCTTTGGACTTAAAAAGACATTTCAGGTTGAATCTTCAGCTTTGGAAACACTATAACAACAACTATAAATCGATTAATCATCCTCAATAATCAATAGATTAATGAACTATCAGAATATTTGTTAGTTGCAGCCCTATTTTCATTTACCTGGAGTTTCTTCTGTGTCTGGAGCCTCGATTTTATCCATTAAGTCGTTGGAGTTCCACTTGGTGATTTCCTTTGGAAAAACCTCCTCCCCATCAGACAGGTCCTCTACAGACAGCAAATAAACCACAGTCGCTGTTATTCACATTATTATCACCTTTATTTTAATAGAAAACGTGAATTAGAAGGAAGTTAAAAGGAGGAAGGACAGAGAAACAGGTCGACATCAGGCTGCTGCTAAAACATTTATGACAAATATGTTTCAGATTTAAATATTGAATAAAACTTTATCCCTATTCATGTTGCTTTATTATGCACATATATATATATATATATATATAAATTTACAGTAAAGACTAAGGTCATATGGAGTTAATCAGCCTAAATGATGTTTGTTTAGTGTATAAAATATTGTCAAATAAATTCTATACATACATATCATTAATATAACATATTATTTATAAACAGACTTATTGTGTCAGCTCTGGTTTTATTGACAGATTCCAGTTTTTAAGTAAAATCATTGAAAAATATTGTTTTTCTTGCTCAAATGATGGAAACAGCTAAATATGACTCTAGTTATGCAGATGACACCGTTGTTTATGTGTCACCAGGAGATTCTGCTTCTAATTATTGGATGTGTGAATATTCTTTAATTAACCAGTGATAGAAGTGAAGTCACTGTTTTACAAACTAAACCAGAAACATTCATGTTTTCATGGAGTCAAATCTGCAATAAATGAATTAGAAAGTGCAGATTAATCTGATCTGCTGCTATAAACATATGATCAATTTAAGTTAAATTAACTGCAAATAAGTTTGCAGCTGCTTTTTATTGCATCAAATTTAAGGTTTTTCGTTTATTTCACTACACTGTGATGTTTATTCTCCTGAAATATATCAAATACACTATGAATTTGATCATGAACTTGAATTTATACTTATTTTCTCAGTTTATTTTATATAGAAAACACATGCAACAACTCAGAATTTAAACGAGTAAAATGAAGTTTATTAAATAAAATATATCTTTATATAATGAAAAGCCTTTTACCTGATTCATCAATAATATAAATACTATTTAATTCCAGTTGTATTTGCTAGTTAAGACACAGCAGATCTGTAGTTTTATTGTCTATTATAAGAAAAGTATTGAGCTAAACACATAATTAATTGTAGCATGATTTGTAGATTTAAAGCAGACACACTTCATGTGGTATCTGTCATTAAAAACGTAATAATAACCACACACAACAAACCCAAAACACAAACTACACAGATGGAAAGTTTATATTACAGCAAAGAGTTCGTGAACCATGTATTTTGATGCATTTGATGCATTTAACAGCCAAAGTTCCCTGTGTCTAAATTCATTTATTCACCATCGTTTGATCATTTAATGGGTTTGTGGTGCAGAGACAATAAATCAGAAATAGATGCAGCAGAGCAGGAATCAGAGAATTAGAATAACTTAAATAAAATAGAATGAGTTTAATCAATCAAATAAAATGTAGAGTCCTTTCAACACAGAATAATTCATCCATGCAAACATACAAGCAATTTAATTCATTAATTAACTAATTATCACGTTTCAGCTACTCACGACGTTTTGAGAACAACTTTTTATTGAACTTGAAAATCAGTGAAGTGGAAAAATCATTGATTTTACTGATCAATGAAAACAGCAACATCAACAGTGTTATTCATATATATATATATATATATATATATATATGATATATATATATATATATATATATATATATATATATATATATGATATATATATATATATATGATATATATATATATATATATATATGATATATATATATATGATTATAAGTTTTTAACTTTGCTTTTAAGTTTATGTAGGAAGACGTTCAAACCAATAATCAACTTTAATATAAAATGTGTCACATTCAGTCTTATTTCTTCTGGTCCTTATTTAATAATGATCAATAATGATCAATAATGATCAATAATGATCAATAATGATAGTTATCCACTGATATAAAATATATTAATATATGTATATATTCTATATTTATGTATTAAAAGTAGGTCATTAAGCATAAAACGACCCCAAATATTAAAAAAAAAAATCATAATTATCACTATAAACACATCTTATTTATAGGCTTTGTTTGTATTTTCCAGCTCTAATATTATATATATATATAATATAAATATATATTCATATATATATATCGTTTTTTATTGCATTGTTGCTTGATTCCACCATAAATAGTAAAATATTGCATGTGTGTGAGATTTTCAGGCCCCAACAACACGAATCCAGATTTATTTTTTAATCCACACACTTTTCTATCTAATTTGTCCTCTTATTTGTTTTTATTTATTTTATCCAGATATTTGTTGAATTAAATAAAGAAGATGTGAGATTACAAATAAAATATATCTGATTTCTTTAACTGGGTGAAAACCTCCAGATAAAAGTGACTCTGGATTCTGAAGCTGGGGGAGGAGGTGAAAGGTGAAACCAGAGCTGGTGTGTGTTGTTGTGACATCACAGCTGTGATGGACTCCTCCAGCGGCCATCTTGGGTGTCCCACCACACCCTCCTATTTCAACTGCAGCCCCAAAGCATGCTGGGTATCTGGGAAGGTTAAGAACTGATCTGAAGTTAAAGAAAGGCATGCAGAGCAGCAGAGTCAGAGCAGGAAAACAGGTGGAACACAACAAACACCAGCAGCAGCAGCACGAAGACGCTTATTAATTACAGGTTTTAATTTGTTACCGTGGGCGTCGAAGAACTCGTCGTCTGAGCTGTCCTCAGAGTCCCGGGCGATGCTCTGCATCCTCCACTCTGATAGGCTGTGGCGGGACGGACTCACTGTCACACAACAAATACAGCTGCTTTAGAGACATTTCAGCTTTTCTCTTTACACACATTCATACACACACATACACATACACACACACACACACACACACACACACACACACACACACACACACACACACACACACACACACACACACAGTTATATAAACAGTTTCTGGGTGTATTTCTTCATTTCTTCATGCTGCTGGTCATAAAGTGAAAAGTGTATTTTAATGTTCAGCCTCTCATTCCTGGATTATAGACACATGTTTAACTAGAATTAAATTAATGAAACATCCAGATGTGTCCAGAGGTTGTATATCACTGCATTTACTCAGGAAATGTTAAATTTAACACATTAATATGATGAATGAAGCTGGTTTAGTTTGTGAAAAACATGTTTTTTGATCATTTTAAATCAGAACTAATGTTTTTTGGTTATTGATTCTATTTCTCATTGATCAATAATCAATAAACAGACACTTGACTGAAGCTGATTTATCCACTAACATGTTAAAGAGTTAAAAACTAGAAAAAAAAAACATTTAGAACAGATAAAAATGAGATTAATTAGTGATTATTGATAATCTATAACTGATATTATAGAACAACTGAATGATGGAGGAGGACGATGCTAAAACCAGAGTGTGTCCATCAGGCTGAGCCTCATATATCACTGCTGAGAGGGGGGGGGGGGGGGGGGGGGTCACTGCTGAGGAGGGGGCGGGGCTAGACGGGGGCGGGGCTAGACGGGGGCGGGGCTAGAGGCCAGCGTCAGACCTGTCCGTCTGTGACGTCTCTTCTATAAATAAGAGAGGAACCACGGGGGGATGAGAGGCTGAAACCAGGCCTGAGGACGGGGTCAGGGTCCAGCTGACGTCTTATCACAGATAAAAATAAACCAGGTGAGAATCCAGCCACAAAAACAGCTCAGATAACATCAGCCAGGGGCAGGAAGACAAGGAATGATGGGAAAGCTGCAGCCAACAAGCACTGATTAATCTATTGATTACTGAAGTGATTGATTGGTCAGTAGTTTGGTTCATTAAATGGTGTAAATGTAGTCTTAAAAAATGACTGAAATCCATGAATTGATTATCATAATAGTGATTAATGTGATATCTTTATTAGGATTTATTTGTATTTATTATATAACTTCTTATTTGTTAAAGTGGCCTCAGCTGATATTTTCCTGTTTCCAGCAGAACGTGGTTATTAACGGAGGCGTCTCCTCCTCACCTCCTCTCTTGGAGGAGCGGGAGGACCTGGAGGAGGTGGACCACTGCTTGGTGAGGACTCCTCGAGGCTGCAGGGTCTCCGAGGAGACCGCCACCACCTCCTGGACCTCCATGCAGCCGATGGCCTCCTTGGCCTCCTGGTCCTTGTCGGGGGCCGTGGCGGTCCCGGTCCCGGTCTCCTCCGTGGCCTCCTCCCCCTGGCTGAACTGGGCCATCTTCCGGGCCAGGGCCAGCTGGGTCTCCAGCTCCAGCTGCCGGATGTCCTCCATGGTCAGACCGTACCACTCGTCCTGCCAGCACCAGGCCTGGCGGTGGGCCCGGACCATCACCTTCCTCAGACCTGGACAAACAGAAAATACACTATCAGATACACACACACACACACACACACACACACACACACACACACACCTATTATCACACACACACACACACACACACACACACCTATTATCACACACACACACACACACACACACACACACACACACACACCAGGCCTGGTGGTGGGCCCAGACCATCACCTTCCTCAGACCTGAAAACAGAAAATACACCATCACTCACTCACACACACACTCACACACTCACACACACACACACACACACACACACACACACCTATTGCAGTTTTTAAATATTAGGGGAATTTATCTGTTATCAGAAGAAGAAAATGGTTTTATTTTAAATTAAAACTTAAATTTTAATGAATCTTGTGTGAATCAGGCATCATGAGTGTTAAACTGTAAACTAGACTCCAACGTCCACCTGGAACAAAAAAACGGTTTCCCCTGCAGCTACTGACACACACACACACACACGCATGCACACACACACACACACACACGCGCATACACACGCACACACACACACGCGTACACACACACACGCGCATACACACGCACACACACACACGCGTACACACACGCACGCGCGCACACACACACACGCGCACACACACACACACACACACACCTTCCTCAGGCCTAGAAGAACAGACACACACCATCACACACACCTGACAATCAGGAGGTTTCTGCCTCTGAAGCTCTATTCATTCCCTACATAAAAGTCGTCTCATTAATTTAAAGTTAATTTTTGACATTAAACTGTGAATCTGATGATTAAAGATGAAACAGAGCAACTTTTAAAAGCTTCAGTTGATGCTTCAACTTCTTACATTTTCAGGAAATTATCTGTATTTTCTACTCTTTACATTTAAATAAATATATCCTCATTAGTCCTGAATAAATACAGATCATATATTTAGACAGACAACTTTTAATAAACACTTATCTGTACTTTCTCCTCCTTATATTTTATAGTAAAGTGAGTGAGTAAGTGAGTGAGTAAAACCACTTTTCTGTTTTAAACCTCTGTGTATTTTTAACTGTACGCACCGACGTCGTGGATGAAGCGTTCTATCTTGGACTGCATCCCCCAGTAGCGGAACTCCACTTTACAGAGTTTGTATGCACACATGATGGGCGTCTTCCCCGGGTCGTCGTTGTACTCCTGGATCCAGTCGTCCTGCAGCGGGCCGCGCTGGGTTTTATCCGACCTATAGAGCCGCGTGTCCTCCTCAGCTTTATACTCATGGGGCAGGATGGGGTCAGTCACGATGTCGATCGGGTCTGGAGATTAAAAAATAAGATTTAATTCAGGAAAAAATCTATGATAGTGTTGATGAATAGATGCATGTGGCCTAAAAGAAAAGAAGTGTTGAAATTATTGTTTTCTGGCAAATAATGTTTAGCAGGATGATGATGTTGGTTTATTTTAAATATTTAATCCATCTAGAATATTTAAAATAATAATAATCTTTAATTTTTAAAACCATTTTAATAGAGTTAAACTATCCTTATGTTTATTTTAATTCATTTTATTTGTTTCCCTTTTAATCAACTGTTTTAAACTCTATCCTGATGCTTTTAATGTTTTATGGAAGCACTTTAAATGACCTTGTTGTTGAAATGTTCTATAAATATATATTTTTAATGACGTTTAGTTCTCATCATCAGTTCTTCATCAGTTTATGGTCAAAGTCTAAGGACAGAAACGTGTTTTTATTCATTTCTTGCTTGTGATTGACAGTGTGGGGTGGTTTTTTCCTCCTACACACCTGTGTGTTCTCCAGGTGTGTTTAACTTCCTGCTGCTGATGAAACACATGATGACACGTATCAGCAGCAGGTTCAGGTGTCTTTAACAGCGTGTGTGTGTGTGTAAGTGGGTGGAGGCTTTGAAATTCTGTTGTTTTTACAGAATATAATAGTAATTGATTGATTTATTCCAATCAAAAGTGTTTTTGCATGATTTAAATCTATTTATGCAGCTTTCTATTTAATAGATGTCAGTAATAACAGCTGCAGTAGCAGGAAGCAGCCACCAGGGGGCGTCACCAGCCGCTCATGTTTCAGACACATATGACTCCATCAGACTCAGCATTTAACCCTTTAAGACCTTTTTCTGTTTCATGCATATATTTATATGAGTTGAGTCACTGATAATCATGTTATGCATTTTTCTATTTCCCAAATATTCCAATGACTGTCAACTGCAGTTGTTGCTGCATAAATTTACTCAGAAACAAATCAAACATTTCTACTTTGGATTATTCTAGAGAGTTGAAGGATAAAATAAATATAACATGTCAGGGGTTGGAAATAAAATGACTCTTTCTGTGAGGGTTTGTTTTCAGGAGACAGGAAGTTGATGACGTCATGTGACAGGAAGTAGTTGGAAACTTCATTTTTTTGTCTAAGTCGTCTATGATCATGTCATTGAAAATAAACTGTATGAGTCACATTTAGATGTTTTATTTAGAGTAGAAAACACCAGTCAGAGACTTGTATAGTTGCTGCTGGTTTAAACAGGTTAAACTATGTAAGCCCAGGTTTTTTATCAGTTTATCACTAACAATCATGTTATGCATCTATTTCTTTTCCATTTTGTACCATTTTCTTTGCAGAAAACATCATTTTAATGTCTGTTATAGTTGCTGTTTGTATAAATCTGCCCATAAACAACAACCTATTCATCCCATTATTTTATTATTCTAGAGACTTGAAGGATTAAATAGATATAAACATGTCAGGGTTGAAATATTTTAAATAAAATCTTTCTGAGAGGGTTTTGTCTTCTCTGTGTTCTCAGGAGGAAGCGGCAGGAAGTTGATGACGTCATGTGACAGGAAGTAGTTGGAAACTTCATTTTTTTGCTTAAAACCTTTTGTCTAAGTCGTCTATGATCATGTCATTGAAAATAAACTGTATGAGTCACATTTAGATGTTTTATTTAGAGTAGAAAACACCAGTCAGAGACTTGTATAGTTGCTGCTGGGTTTAAACAGGTTAAATAAAACCTTCTGTGTTGGTTTAACAGTGTGTTGATAATAATCTGGAGTCTTGTTCTTGTTCTTTTAGATGTGAGAAGATGTTTTACCACCTGATATTTAACCCTGGACTCACCGATGGTCCTCTGCCTCTTCTCTGCTGCAGACATGTTGAAGACGTCCGGCTGGTTGCCGGTGTCGGGTTTGTAGTACGTCTCGATGTCGATGGAGAACTTCTCCACGAAGGGGCAGGTGTATCTGGAGATTAAACAGCACCGACACGTCATTCTACAATCATGTTGTTATCAGCAGGAGGAGTGGATGATGACACCATGTGTTGCAGCAGCAGCAGCAGCAGCAGCAGCAGCAGCAGCAGCAGCAGCAGCAGCAGCAGCAGCAGCAGCAGCAGCAGCAGCGAGGCTGTCGCCGGGCGGATTGATGCGTCAACAGCCGCTCGCCGTCCGTCAGGAACCCGACAGGACGGCGAGGCCACGGCGGCTTTCAGCACCTCAGCCTCTCGCTGCTCGTCAGGATCCACGCAGACAAACGTGATGACAACCTGAGAATGAGGAACGTCAACATCCAACAGGCTGAAAGCTGCTGGACTCACGTCCTGATGAGTTTATCCAGCGAGAAACGGATTTAGATGCAGGTACTTGATGCACAGGGTCTGAGTTATACTGTTAAACTGGTGCAAAACAAAAGGTTTCACAGCTGGTTTTATAGTTTTAGGTGCATTTAATAACATAGTTGGACCATTAGAAAGGTGTTATATGACACCTTTATAGTGGTCAAACGTTGGTAAACCTTTAATATGTTATTAAGGGAAGATGATACTATAGAAAACAGCTGTGAAAACTTTTGTTAGGATATTTTCTGATAAATGCACTTCTTTAAAGGTATAATTGAGACTCTGTGAATCAAGTATCTGCATATAAATCAGTTTCTAGTTCATTTTCATATATGCATCCACCTATTGATGCAAGTTGATTTATTTGTCTTTAAATCAGATTAAGTTCTGATAAGTCAAACATCAATTAATGTAACAGTCGTCAACTCATCAGCTTTAATGACAGACTGAGAAAAGAGTTTTGTGGTTAAATCAATCAAGAATAGAAATCCCACTATAATGATTGTATATATATATATATATATATATATATATATATATATATATATATATATATATATATATATATATATATATATATATATATATAAATATTATTGAGAAGAATATAGAGAAGCTGCAACCACAGAATTTGGACATTTTCTTCTTAAAAATGACTCAAATTAATTAACTGATTATCAAAATTAATTGATGTAATTGTGTTGTGTTGCCAATGTGATTTGCAACTGATCAATTAATTGACTAATAATTGCAGCTTTAGTATATATATGTATTTTATGAAGAATAATATAGAGAAGCTTTAAGCAGAGAATGGCTCCATTTCCTCTGTAAGTATTATATATATATAACAGCAGCAGCAGCTCCCTCCTCTCAGCCTGTACCTGCCGGAGACAGAACAGAACAGAACGCAGCATCCTCCGGTCTGTAAATAGCAGGATTTGAGGCTGCTGCAGCCTTGGCAGCGTAGTGTTTCTCTGAGGGAGTGAGGAGGCGTGGACGTGTCCTTCCTGCAGCAGCAGGACGCTCACCTGGTGCGGGTGTAGGGGTAGGCGTTCCACGACTCCTCCTCCACCCTCAGAGCCGCTTTGGGCAGGATGGAGCGGAACCAGCTGGGGATGTGCATGCCGATGTGATAGACCTTGTGGGTGTACTGGCCCGTCCCGCCCGGACCATCTGTGTAGGGTTTGTTCTCCAGGATCTCCACCCCGCTGCCTTCGCCACAGCTCTCCTCTCGGCTCTTTTTCTGCAACGAGACAAACGGGCCTGAAACGTCTGATGCTGAGGATCAACAGTTCACATCAATCTGAGGAAGTGAAACGCATCAACTAAAGGACAAAAACATCACATAATAAAACATTCATTAAAACATAATGAAATAGATTCCTGGAAGCCGACCAGCTCTGAATTACAAATAATAAGGAATCATGGAGCCACACACACATATATAAATATATAAATACATATATAGCCGTTTTCCTAACCCAGTTATAAAAGCAGGTTTTATTCTACATATGTATGTCACCTCCCTGACCTTCACTACTAACTCAAAGACGTTTTTGCTCTACCTTTAAATAAAGAGTTTTCTGCTCTACTTTAAGTCAAGACTTTTTTCCTCTACTTTAAATTAACGACTTCTTTGTTCTACTTTAAATTAACGACTATTTTGACTTTTTAAAGACTTCTCTGCTCTACTTCTAGTTCAGACGTAGCTTCTTCAGTCGTACTAACAGCTGTTGGATGTAGTTTATGTAGAGCAGCTTTCAGGTTCATAAATAGGATCTTTGAACTCAAGTAGTTTTCATTCTTGCATTAGATTTATGGTATTTATTGTTTTAATGATATGACATTTGTAATAAATGGATTAAAATCACAAAATATCTTTAGAAAATACACTAAATATTTGATATAACTGCTGTAAAAAATAAATATGCTGACGTTGATGAAGTTACACAACACATGTTAATGTACGTTCATCCATATGTTGGAGCATTTAAAATAAATGTGATTACTGGTGATTAAAATGTTAATGGCTGCTCAGCACTGATATAAAACACAGATGTGCAGAAAGAAGCAGCTGCATTATAAAAACTGAATCTCAACAAGTACAAATATATTGTTTTTGTAAAATATCTTATTTTTCTAGACTTTAGTTAATTTAATCTTCAGTTTAGTTCTCTTAAAACAAGATGAAAGTCAATCTGTCAGTGCAATAAAATAATTCTACTGAGTGTTTGACTAATCGTACTGAAACCAGATATTGCTCAGATTGAGTTGTTTGCAGTGTGATGTAGATGAGTGAAGCTTCAGTAAAATCACTGACACCTGATACTCGGATCAGAGTCCAACGCTGACGACAGCGAAACGCAAAGAGCATGAACCATAAATGCAAATGTTCCTGATGCAGCATGTTCCCGACCTCCTCCACAACCTGGATCAGCTGCAGCAGAACTCAGTGGTTCTAGATAGAACAGAGAGTTGGGTTCCTGCAGGTTCCTGCAGGTCGTCCGGAGGAGAGAAAAGGAAGCAGCAACAGCAACAGCAGCAGCAGGACCTCATTACCTCTGACAGCTCATTCATTAGCCAGCCACTCAGCTCTCAACAGGAAAACACAGAGCAGCAGACACAGCACAGACGCCTCAGCAGACATGAGAAACTACAGGGATGTATGGGAACATACTGACACTAATACTGGAGGAAAGACACAGCTGATATAGGCCTGGGATATAACAATAAATCAATATATACTGTCACAATCCTCACTATAGAAAATAGTTCAATATAGTGTCGATAATTTGTGTAAAACTAAAAAATCAAACCCAGCATTGGTTTGATTTTTTAAACTCCTTTAGAGTTTATCAGAAAAAAACACTTGGAATAAACTTAATTATCTGCCAATGCAATTATTATTATTATTATTGTTGTTGTTGTTGTTGTTGAAACAGTTAAAACCTTTCAAAATAAAAGCAGCATGACAGGCCACTGTGTTAAGCATCCACAGATTTAAATAGTCGAAACCTTTCAAAATAAAAGCAGCATGACAGGCCGCTGTGTTAAGAATCCACAGATTGAAATAGTCAAAGCCTTTCAAAATAAAAGCAGTCAGCATGACAGGCCACTGTGTTAAGAATCCACATTTTTAAACAGTTAAAACCTTTCAAAATAAAAGCAGTCAGCATGAGAGGCCACTGTGTTGAGAATCCACATATTTAAATAGTCAAAACCTTTCAAAATAAAAGCAGTCAGCATGACAGGCCACTGTGTTAAGAATCCACATTTTTAAACAGTTAAAACCTTTCAAAATAAAAGCAGTCAGCATGAGAGGCTGCTGTGTTGAGAATCCACATTTTTAAACAGTTAAAACCTTTCAAAAATAGATAATTAAAATGATCAATAATCATTATTATCCACTGATATTAAATATTTTCTTTCAGGTATATTTTATAGTTAAATCACCACGTCTATATTCACCTGTATTAAAAGTAGATCATAAAATTCCACCAAATATTTAAAAGAAAATCATTTAAAGGGACAGTCCACCCAAACACACCATCAGTTAAAATACTTTCAGTGTAATTATGAATAACAGTTTTATTTAAATCCTGATAATAATAATAATAATGTGTGTGTATATTATATTTATATATTATGTTTATTATTATGTATATTATATATTATATGTAAATCCTGTCGTTGTGTGTTTTTAAGGTGGACTGTCGTGTTCCGTTAGAACATGAACAGGTGACTGTTGTCTCCTCCTGATGTGACAGATGATTCTGTTCAACACCAGAAATATTACACAACACTGAGCAGAGCTCAGCTTCAGGGAAACAGGGAGGAGGAGACAGCACAGGATATAATGACATTCTTAAAGAGAACACTGTGATTTGTATATTTGAGAACATATTTGATCTGTTTCCTAATAGAAAATAAGAGAATTACAAAGAATATGCAGCATAATCTCTGTTTACTGCTTTAAAATCCACACTGTTCTAAAATCCTTTTTGGCTCAGCGGATAAGAATAAAGTGGCTGCTGATGTGTGAAGAATCCACATGTTTAAACAGACAAAACCTTCCAAAATAAAAGCTGTCAGTATGACAGAATCCACATATTTAAACAGTCAAAACCTTCCAAAATAAAAGCTGTCAGCATGATGGGCTGATGTGTTGAGAATTCACATATTTATAACAGTTAAAACCTTCTAAAATAAAAGCTGCTGTTTTGAGAATCTACATTTTTAAACAGTCAAAACCTTCCAAAATAAAGCTGCCATGTTTAGAATCTACACTTTAAACAGTCAAAACCTTCCAAAATAAAAGCAGTCAGCATGACAGAACTCACATATTTAAACAGTCAAATCCTTTCAAAATAAAAGCTGATGATGGGCAGCATGATGTTTTGAGAATTCACATATTTGAACAGTCAAACCCTTCCAAAATAAAAGCTATCAGCATGATGGGCTGATGTATTGAGAATCTAGATTTTAAACAGTCAAAACCTTCCAAAATAAAAGCTGTCAGCATGATAGAATCCATATATTTAAACAGTCAAAACTTCCAAAATAAAAGCTGTCAGCATGATAGAATCCATATATTTAAACAGTCAAAACCTTCCAAAATAAAAGCGGTCAGCATGATAGAATCCATATATTTAAACAGTCAAAACTTCCAAAATAAAAGCTGTCAGCATGATGGAATCCATATATTTAAACAGTCAAAACCTTCCAAAATAAAAGCTGTCAGCATGATGGAATCCATATATTTAAACAGTCAAATCCTTCCAAAATAAAAGCTGTCAGTATCATGGGCTGATGTGTTGAGAATTCACATATTTGAACAGTCAGAACCTTCCAAAATAAAAGCAGTGATCCTGACGGCTGTGTTCAGATACAGGATGGGAGTCACATCCTGTTTCTTTTCCTCCTCTAGTCGAGTCATTGAGGTGCGTTTCCTGTTTGAAACAACACGTTTTTTCTTTTCTCCACTTCTCTACACACACTTGTTCAGTCACAACCAGACGGATGTGACACAGATTTACTACCACAGTTACTGGCAGAGGTTTATTCCTCAAACGCTTCCTGTTTGCCATTAATCAATAATTATGTTGATAATCGATTAATAGATTTGAGTCATTTTTATGTAGAAAATGTCCAAACTCTCTGGTTCCAGCTTCTGAAGGGTGAAGGGGTAAAGGGTGAAGGGGTGAAGGGGTGAAGGGGTAAAGGGTGAAGGGGTAAAGGGTGAAGGGGTGAAGGGGTAAAGGGGTAAAGGGTGAAGGGGTAAAGGGTGAAGGGGTGAAGGGGTAAAGGGGTAAAGGGTGAAGGGGTGAAGGGATAAAGGGTGAAGGGGTAAAGGGTGAAGGGGTGAAGGGGTGAAGGGGTAAAGGGTGAAGGGGTAAAGGGTGAAGGGGTAAAGGGTGAAGGGGTAAAGGGGTAAAGGGTGAAGGGGTAAAGGGTGAAGGTGTTCCCGAGGCCCTGACTCCATCCCTCAGACTCACATGGAGACGGATGGGGGGCCTGATGTGTTGCAGTTTCCGTGGCAACTTACAGCGATGCAGCCTCGGCAACAGTTTCCACGGACACCAGCTGAATCTCTACAGAACACAGCCTCTCTCTCTCTCTCTCTCTCTCTCTCTCTCTCTCTCTCTCTCTCACTCTCTCTCTCTCTCTCTCTAACAAAAACCGCCGGCACGCCGCTGATGTCACGGTTTCCACGGTAACGGAAGCCTCAGAGCGAGGGCGAGGTCAGGGGGGGAGAAGGCGACCGCGGGTCACGGTTTCCACTTCCTTCACTTCACGTTTCATACGTGACACGTGACCTGCTCTTTGAAGACGTGAGTCATGTAAAAACCACTTTATGTTGGTTCATTTCATTTCTACACGGAAAAGCTTCATAAAAACATGGATGACAGAAAAATGGTTGCTTCACAGACTCATGACTATTTCTGATAGTCAATCAGATGATAGTCAATTACTCTATTGATTATTGATATATGATAAAGAGTGATAATATACAACATGTATAATGTGAGTATATTTACAGTTATATACTCACCTGTTATAACTTCACCTGCTGCTGAAGAAATAACTAAATATTGGTCAATTTAGTCTTGTTTTTTTAAAATAAGATTAAATCATTTGAATTTTTATCTTCATTTTGTCTTTTTATCTCATGTTATGGAGCTTTTTATCTCATTATTCTGACTTTTTATCTGAAATTCTTTGAAAAAAGTTAAATTATCTGCCAACGGAATAAGAATAAATCAAAATGATTCTACTCAACGTTTGACTAATTGTACTAAAAACAAGACGATGCTTTAATATGTAGACTTTTACTTTCTGTTTGTTTTACAATAGTAATTTATTCTGCATATTTTAATGATAAAAGAAAACTATTAATATCTAAAAGTAATGAAAAACCTCATGTTTCATGATGTGTATGAGGTTGCAGATGTTCTGACATTATTATATTTAAAGGAGACAATTTACTATTTGTGGGTTTTTTTCCTTATTTCCTTCTTAAATCAAGGATCTAAAAGCTGAAAACAGGTGATCTGTGTCATCACTTCCTGAATCATCATTTCCGTCTTGTTGAAGCCGCTCAGGCCCAAACCAACGCTGCACTTATTAGTTTTATGTAATTAGTGATGTCACAACACGCCGACACGTGTCCGAGCAGGAATGTGACGCTGGGAGAGCAGAAAACAACGCTGCAGCTTTGGGCCGTTTTCACTGAGTCATGTTCAAGTGGATTAACTGATGCTGCATCAACACAAACAAACAAATAAACAACAACAACAGGTCGACAGCTGCTCATTTACAGACCAACAACAATAATTATTATTATATAGAGAAATAAACGCTTCTATAAAGACACTGTCAGGCTGAAAATAACCCAAAACCACTGTAAAAACTGAATTAACAGGTGAAATTAATCCAATATTTAGTAGAATTATCTCATCTGTTCCACTGGCAGATTATTTATCTCATTTCATTGTCTTGTTGTCAATTTGTCTAGTAATAATATTTGTCTAATAATAATAATAATAATAATAATATTAAAAAAAAGATTAAACTGACTAAAGTGGAACTAAAGTGCCAGTGGAATAAAATTATTCTACTCGATAATATTTTCATTTTCCAGGTAGGAAGGAGATATATATATATATATATATATATATATATATATATATATATATATATATATATATATATATATATATATATATATATATATATATATATATATATATATATATATATATATATATATATATATATATATATATATATATATATATATATATATATATATATAAATGCTTATATACAGACACAATCCTGGTAAAACTAACCCAAACGACACAAAAAGTAAAATCTTAACAGGTGAAAACGTTTTATTTTTGGTAAAATGAGTCTAATATTTAGTGTAATTCATCTACTTCACTGGCAGATTATTGATTTTATTCACATTTTTTTCCTGATTTGGGTCGATTTGGTCTCGTTTTAAGAAAATAACACCAACATTTTCTTATAAAAATAATCAAACTGACTAATAAACTTAAAATAAGCTAAATAAACTCTGCCAGTGGAATCAGAAAACTCTGTTTGGATTAATTATTTAATTATTATTAAAACAAGATATTTTTACCTGTTAAGATTTCAGATTCATCAGCTCAGGCAGGAGAAGCTGTAGTTTTGTTGTAGTCATTAAATTATTATTAATACATGAGAATTTATCATTTATATCATTTAAATAAGAGTTTTTGTAAATAGAAATAATCTAAATGATCTTCCAGTGGAATAAGATCATTTTACTCAATATTAGACAAAAACAAGACATTTTCACCTGTTTTAGTTTTTACAGGAGAAGCTGTAGTAAATATTCCATTAATATACTGGACTTTATCATTTATATATATTTATATTAAACTTTATTACATGCTCATTGATGTGGATGAAGGTTAATATTTATAGAAGAGCTGAACTAGTTCACATGTATGAACTCAACAGTTAGAATTCTAAGTTGAATAAGAGTTTTTCTATCATAAATGTGCCTCAACAGGATAAATATAGTGTATTTGTTGCTGTGAATAAGTCGTGCAGGAACATGAAGGAATGTGTGAACCTGATCAAACAGGCCAGTCCTGTGCTTTCAGCTTATGTAACAGCAGCAGCTTTAGTTCAGTGTCAAAGCTGCGTATCACAAAGACTTTATCTGCCTTTTGGTTGCAGGAAGGTCAGTCTGCTTTTAGAAATACTGTCCCATGTGTCAGACAAACAGTCACAAACTGGGCCTGGAACTTATGTAAAGCTGTGATGTCACAACTATACAGCACCCTGCAATCAGAGGAGAGGATCGATGGGATTTTACCCCCAAAAACAAAGAAATTCACTTTAAATGTATTGTTTTATCATCAAATTTACTGAAATATTAAAAATAATTATAAAATTATCTGAATGTCTTTATTTATCTCATGTTATGGACTTTTTATTTAAATTAACCACATTTTTATCTGTTCTAAATGCACTTTAAAGGAATATTTTTCACATTTTAACTCTTAACATGTTAGTGGACAAATGTTCTACCAATAAAATCTTATCAGTTCAAGTTCTTAGTTCAATACTGAGTAGAATTATCTTATTCCACTGGCAGATCAGCTTATTTCAAGTGTTTGTCTTGAATTTAGTTGAATTTAATCGTTTTTTAATGAAAATATTCGTCGTGTTTTCTTAAAACAAGAGAAAATTGACCTAAATCAGGAAAAAAACTTGAAATAATATAAATTATCTGCTAATGGAATACGATGAGAATCAAGACATTTGATTTATTTATAGTGAGACAATGTGAAGAAATGTGAGATTAAATATTTAGAGTTTAGATCAATAAATGGTTGTAAAACAGGAGAAAACTTCACCTGCTGCTGAAATAATAAATATTCATCAGTGATTAAATGTTTAGAATAACTGAGGCGTCATATTTTAGAGATTACACTTGTTTTCTTATGTCATTTGTCCTGTTTTGTCAATGAAAGGTGAATAAATCATGTAAATATGTATAATTCTATGACATTAGATAGAAATAAGGAGATATTTGTAGATGTGTATGTTTATTTGTACTGATCTAATCCAGCCTCAGATTAAATTGTGCTGAATGTTTCCCATGAATTAACCTGTGTTTGACCCCTCATGTACCAGCTCGTCCTGGTGGATTGAATAAATCCTCCTCCATGTTCACACCACAGCTTCTATATGAATACAACATGTGTTCAAGCAGCTTTTCCTGCTTTTAGCTGGAAAAGCTGAAGCTGGAACACACACGCTGAGTTCCCTGCTCCAACAAACGTCACAGAAAGTTCTGTTATGTTTCACTGAGTTCTGTTATTTTCCTCCTGAAGAAACTAAGAAAATATGAAAATCTGTCATCACACAAGCTGCTTTGGAACAGGATGAAATCACTGGAAAACAAACTGGAACTTTATTAAAATAATGGACTAAATCATTGAGTTTTAGTCCTCAATCATCTCTTGATGATTTAAAGGATCAGACTCTTTTTGTCCTATAGGAAATGGACATTTTATTTGTTGTCTGAGGAGGATAAAACGTATTAATTAATTAATTTAATAACAGATTTCATGAAGGCGACAGCTTCAAGAATCAAGAAGAAGCTTTAAACATGATTCTAGAATAATTTAATATAAAGTGTCATCAATAAATATGCAGCCAAAAATGTGACTTTTAACTTTGGAAACTGGATGTTGGAGGAGAACGGAGACGAATAAACGGAGACGAATAAACGGAGACGAATAAACGGAGACGAATAAACGGAGACGAATAAACGGATATTCATGTGATTCTAGATGGAAACACGACGTCGATGAAGTTACTGAAGAAAATGAAACCGCAGCGAATCCAGAAGAAGCGAATGGAAGAGTTTTAAAACGATGCTGTTGCCATGGTTACATTCACTCTTTTATCATCTCACATCAAACTCCCCCAACAACCAAAACAATAACCAAAGGATGAATTTCACAAAACTCGCTGTAGGATTCCAGCACATCAGGATGGAAGAAGCAGCTTTAGAACTTCATAATAATGGAGGCAGGATCTGCTGCTGCTACTGCTGCTGCTGCTGCTGCTGCTGCTGCTGCTGCTACTGTTACTGCTGCTACTGTTACTGCTGCCGCTGCTGCTGTTACTGCTGCCGCTGCTGCTGTTACTGCTGCTGCTGCTGCTGCTGTTACTGCTGCTACTGTTACTGCTGCTGCTGCTGCTGTTACTGCTGCTACTGTTACTGCTGCCG
>CM060473.1:28442028-28479528 GCA_030544235.1 Lepturacanthus savala
CCAGTGGAGGAGGATTCGTTGTGGAATCTCACAGGCAGCAGCTGGAGATGATGAGATGAGAATCATTCAGGAAATCTGCTGCTTCACTGACGGAGGGAAAACTTCAGCGTCTGGAGTCTCACATCCCAGGAAAAAAATACTTCCCGGGATAAACTTCTCTACTTATACACTGGCCACAGCTCAGAACGCATGTGTTTGTATAAGTGTGTGTGTGTGTGTGTTTGTATAAGTGTGTGTGTGTGTGTGAGTGTGTGTGTGTGTGTGTGAGACCAGAGGCTACAGATCTCAGTGTATTTCCCGACACCAACAGCCGTCCTGTTTCTCCCAAACACTCCAGCTGCGTCACATGGGGGCTCGCTCAGCATAAGCAGGATTATAGGGGGGAGTGTGTGTGTGTGTGTGTGTGTGGGTGTGTGTGTGTGTGTTATGTAACACAACAAAACCTGAACATGATTGAGGTTTCACAAATAGCAGCTTCACGACCACGCGAAGATTTAATCCTCCATAGTTTGATTCCTGCAGTTTTCTACTGTTTCCTATAGATTTAATGTTTCATCTAAAGTTAAATGTGCTGAATTAAACTAGTTTAATAGTAGTAATAGTGATAATAGTAATTTAAGGACAGCCCCTGAGGTTTAGTCACATTAACACAAAGTCTTGACTTTTTTTTTTTAAATCATGTTTTCATCATTTTCATTGATGATGGGACAGGAAGAAGAAAACAAGACTAAATCTATCAAAATAAAGTTGAAATAACCAGAGTTTTCTGCCAATGGAATGAATATTTCAACATAATTCACTTCATAATTCAACATAATATTTTGACTTCATTTTTGTTGCAGGGTACTTTATCCAGTACACATCCATTGGACCGGATTGGACCCTTTAGTGGGCCAGTTGTGGCCCCCAGGCCTCATGTTGGACCCCCCTCTGCAGATAGAGCCATGAACCGGTCGTTAAACACCTGGCACCAACGGCTCTGATCCGACTGTGACGCCACAGCGTTTCATAACCTGGATCCAGATCTGCAGCAACAAACCACAGCATCACAGCTCTAATCACACTAATATTAATGCTAATTAATCATAATAATACTATTAACACTAATATTAATGCTAATATTAATAATAATTAATCATAATAATAATACTATTAACACTAATATTAATGCTAATATTAATAATTATTAATCATAATATTAACACTAATATTAATGCTAATTAATCATAATAATACTATTAACACTAATATTAATGCTAATATTAATAATTATTAATCATAATATTAACACTAATATTAATGCTAATTAATCATAATAATAATACTATTAACACTAATATTAATGCTAATATTAATAATAATTAATCATAATATTAACACTAATATTAATGCTAATATTAACAATAAGTAATCATAATATTAATGATAATCATTAATAATGATATTAATATTAATACTAATATTAATAATTATAATTAATATTAATGCTAATATTAACAATAATTAATAATAATATTACCACAAACATTCACACTAATATTAACACTAATAGTAACACTAATATTATTAATAGTCACACTAATATTAACACTAATAGTAACACTAATATTATTAATAGTCACACTAATATTAACACTAATATTAACACTAATACAATATTAACACTAATATCCCCATAATAGTCTCAACCTGATCAATCAATCAGTCAACTAACAGACTTCATAATAACACTAATATTAACACTAATATTAACACTAATATTAACACTAATATTAACACTAATATTCACACTAATATTTACACTAATATTTACACTAATAGTCTCAACCTGATCAATCAGACCAGTCAACTAACAGACTTGACAGTAAATGATTAGAGCTGCAACAATTAGTCGATTAATTGATCAGTTACCAACTGTTAATCAACAACTATTAAACTAAAAACAATTAATGAATTTGAGTCATTTTTAAGAAGATAAAATAATAAACTGATGATCTTTGGGTTGTGGACAAAAAAAGACATTTTATGTTGAATTTCCACTAATTTAACCATTTAATGAACTCAGCTGTGGTTGTTTTAAAGAGTTTTATAAGTTGAGATGAATTATTTCATTAATTAACCCAGCAGCAGGTGCTTAGAACCAGAGGTCGTTCTATTTAAAACAGAACGTTTTCTATACATTTTTCATCGTATCTTTGCTCTACAGGGAAGAAACAACGCGTTGACAAAACCGGAGCAGAGCGTCACGTTTAGCTGAAAATATCCCGACTCCAGGGAGCAGCTGGATGAAACTAGGCCCAGAGAAGAGGCCTGTGGCCGCTGCTGCAGACAGGAAGGTCACGGCCATCTCTGCTGCCCACGCCGCTCACAAACGCCTTCACGCCACACTCGGGGCGGCGGGACAGCCCGGGGTCGATTAAAGGTCGCGGCCGACGACGCAACAAACAGACGAGCGTTTGACGAGAATTTTACGCAGGTTTTTGCACGTGACGACCGCAGCGCTTCAGATTTAGTGAGACGACTGCCGGTGAACAAGAGACAGATGATGGAGGAGGAGGAGGAGGAGGAGGAGGAGGAGGAGGAGGAGGAGGAGGAGGAGGGGGAGGAGAAGGAGGAGGAGGAGGAAGAGGAGGAGGAGGAGGAAGAGGAGGAGGAGGAGGAGGAGGAGGAGGAGGAGGAGAAGGAGGAGGAGGAGGAAGAGGAGGAGGAGGGGGAAGAGGAGGAGAAGGAGGAGGAGGAAGAGGAGGAGGAAGAGGAGGAGGAGGAGGAAGAGGAGGAAGAGGAGGAAGAGGAGGAGGAGGAGGAAGAGGAGGAGGAGGAGGAGGAGGAGGAGGAGGAAGAAGAGGAAGAGGAAGAGGAGGAGGAGGAGGAGGAGGAGGAAGAAGAGGAAGAGGAGGAGGAGGAAGAGGAGGAGGAGGAAGAGGAGGAGGAGGAAGAAGAGGAGGAGGAGGAAGAGGAGGAGGAGGAAGAGGAAGAAGAGGAGGAGGAGGAGGAGGACAAACAGAGAGGAAACAGGAGGGAATCACTGTGAATGATCAGGATTAGAAAAGCTTTGCTGCTTGTTACTGTACAGCTGCAGCTAATCATTAACTAGTCTGGGGACGGGCTTTGGAAATTAATAGTTCAAGTGTATGAAACCTCACAAGATAGAGACAAAACTATGGCAACTAGAGATTATTAACACGATTAATGGAATAGTTGTTCAGGTCAATTAGATGTTTGATTTATTAGAAGATGAAAGAAACCAGGAAATAATCAGAGAAGAGAAGCTGGAACCAGAGAATTTACACATTTACTAGTAAAAAAACAACTCAAATCCATTAATCGACTACTTTTATTGGAGTCAAATACACTTTTACTCAAGTAGAACTTTTAAATATATTTACCGCCCTGTAAATTAAACAGATATTATAGGTTGAATCTTCAACCTTCACATTCATCTCCAACAACTGATCATCAATTACTTGATTTGTGTCATTTATTCACTAGAAAACATCTAAATTCTCTGGTTCCAGCTTCTCTTCTCTGATTATTTCCTGTTTCTTTATTCTTTTATAATAATAAACTGATGATCTTTGGGTTGTGGACTGGAATTTTATCTGTTCTGCACTGAACTATTTTTAAGAAATTCACTAATTTTTAAGAAGAAAATGTCTAAATTCTCTGGTTCCAGCTTCTCAAATCTCATAATTGCTGACTAGTCAAGTTAATTTCATCTATAAAGACTCGAATTAAGACTCAGCTGCAACGATTAGTAGATTAATCGATTAGTTTCCAACCAATCACATTAATCACCAATTTGGATAATCAATTAATGGATTAGAGTCATTTATTTAAGAGGAAATCGTCTAAATTCTCTGGTTCCAGCTTCTCTTCTCTGATTATTTCCTGGTTTTTTTTAAACTTCTATAAAAGGAAACCGATGACTGAAACTTCACAGGATCTAGAACAGAACCCTGAGGAACCCCTAATCTGATCAAACAATTTTTATAATCGATTAATAGATTTGAGTCATTTTATCAGTAGAAAATGTGTAAATTCTCTGGTTCCAGCTTCTCTTCTCTGATTATTTCCTGGTTTCTTTAGTCTCTATAATAATAAACTGATGATCTTTGGACAAAAAAAGACATTTTAGGTTGAATCTTCACTGATCCACATTTTTGCAACCAAACTACCAATCGATTAAATCATTTCAATAACCAATAGATTAATCAAAAGTAGAGTTCATGGACGCTCAACCTTAATAGATTTGAAGCACATGTGCAGACAGATTCAGGTTTAACAGCTGTAACCTGCATCTTAGATTCATCTGCAGCATCTTCAGCCTGAATCAGCTGATTCCAGCAGCCTGTGACTGCTCTAATTTACATTTAAAACACTCCGTGGCTGTTTAAAGCTGATTGTGTGTGGCTGATGCAGATGCTGTGCACAGCAGAGGAGGACCTGTAATGTACGGTCCCCCCCATCAGCCTCCAGAGAGCTGGCACCACGCTGACCCAGAAAACAGCACTCACAGACAGCCGCTAAAAATAGCCCGGTCACAATAATCCCAGCATACGCAAGCACGGAGCTGCACGCTGTTTGTTCAGAGAATATGCCCATTCCCTGCTAAAAATACAGAGCCGGCCCCCCTCATCCGTCCTGGTGGTGACGCAACAGCAGCACACGCTAGCGCACACGCTACCACCCACAGAAACTTCAAGACTTAAACTGCACAGACTGGACAGAGTTTTATCTAATGAGACGTTTGTGAAAAAGAATTCATGTAGATTTTTCATTTAGGGAGAAGGCAGAGACGTCGGTAATAACAGAGCTGCAACTAACGACTATTAATCTGTTAATTATTGAAACGATTAATCGATTAGTTGATGTGGTTCATAAGATGATAAATCAAAGCCCCAGTGAACAGCAGTAATACATAAATATGTCTTTATATGTGGTTGATAATACTAACAACTATTCTGATCAATTTATCTATTGATTATTGAAACGATTAATGGATTAGTTGTTTAGTTCAATCAGAAAATGTCTAAATTCTCTGGTTCCAGCTTCTCTTGATTATTTTCTATTTATTTTAACAACTAATCGATTAATCGGTCACTTTGATAAATTATGTAAAACTAAGGTTACCCCATAAAAACATCCAGCTTTTTATGGGTTAAAACTAAATCTAATTTTAAACCACGAACAACTAATCGATTCATTTCAGTCCTGTTCATTATTAAATCCTTCACAGGGGAAAAAAAAATCACTTTTCCATCTGAAAAAAAATTAAAAGCTGAGTCTGATTCATCTTTTTATGGTGTAAACCTATAGATGATACTGCTAATTGATTAATTGACTAGTCATTAGTTGCAACTCTTCATTAATAATTCATCGTAAGGGAAATAAACTTTCATAAATCTTCCATCTGATGGTTTTTTATGGTGTAAACCTAATAATTATTTCAATAATTGATAAATTAATCACTATAAGAAGGTATTAATTGCAGTTCTGCAGTTCTCCTAATGTTTTTCTGTGTATTTTAAAGCAGCTTCTTCCAGTTTATCATCCGTTTAGCCCTAATAAAACAACTCTTAACAGCACAGATGTTGCCTGCACATCTGTGTAACCGCAGCAAACAAAGCTCTGAAGCGTGTGCACATCTGCTCACCTCTGAACAGGGATGAGAATCTGACCCTAAACATCTGAAACCTGTTCACTCCGGAGCAAAAAGCCGGATTATCTGTCACCGGTCATCTGTCCGGGCCGGGTTCTATCCGGGTTTCCGGCCTCGGATCCGTTTTCCAGGCATCAATAATGGAGTCGGAGGCGTGGAGGAGTCTGTGGGGACAGAGAGCAACAGCTGGACCTGCTGTCAACAGCTGAAACAGCCCCACATTTAAATTTAGACGCTTTTACTGAGCTTCCAATTTAAGGCGGAGCTACAGGAGGAGCAGGAGGAGGAGGAGGAGGAGGAGGAGCAGGAGGAGGAGCAGGAGGAGGAGGAGGAGCAGCAGGAGGAGGAGGAGGAGGAGCAGGAGGAGGAGCAGCAGGAGGAGGAGGAGGAGGAGGAGGAGGAGGAGGAGGAGCAGCAGGAGGAGGAGGAGCAAGAGGAGGAGGAGCAGGAGCAGGAGGAGCAGGAGGAGCAGGAGGAGGAGGAGGAGCAGGAAGAGGAAGAGAAGGAGGAGGAGTAGGAGGAGCAGAAGGAGGAGGAGGAGGAGCAGGAGGAGGAGGAAGAGGAAGAGAAGGAGGAGGAGTAGGAGGAGCAGAAGGAGGAGGAGGAGCAGGAGGAGGAGGAGCAGGAGGAGCAGAAGGAGGAGGAGGAGCAGGAGGAGGAGGAACAGGAGCAGGAGGAGCAGTAGGAGCAGCAGGAGGAGGAGGAGCAGGGGGAGCAGGAGGAGCAGGAGCAGGAGGAGGAGCAGGAGCAGCAGGAGGAGGAGGAAGAGCAGGAGGAGGAGGAGCAGGAGGAGCAGGAGGAGCAGGAGGAGCAGGAGGAGGAGCAGGAGCAGCAGCAGGAGGAGGAGGAGCAGGAGCAGCAGGAGGAGGAAGAGGAGCAGGAGCAGGAGCAGCAGGAGGAGGAGCAGGAGGAGGAGGAGCAGCAGGAGGAGGAAGAGGAGCAGGAGCAGGAGCAGCAGGAGCAGGAGCAGGAGGAGCAGGAGGAGCAGGAGGAGCAGGAGGAGGAGCAGGAGCAGCAGGAGCAGGAGGAGGAGCAGGAGCAGCAGGAGGAGCAGGAGCAGCAGGAGGAGGAGCAGGAGCAGCAGGAGGAGGAGCAGGAGGAGGAGGAGCAGCAGGAGGAGCAGGAGCAGCAGGAGGAGCAGGAGCAGCAGGAGGATCAGGGGTTTCCCTCATGACCACCCGGAGGTGAGACCCTTATTTTTAAAAACACACAAGTGGAAAATGTCGCCGGTGTTTTCGGCTGCTGAAAATACCACCGGATCAGTTTCAGGCAGCGTCGCCGTGACAACGTCAGCTGCTGCAAACACGGATCAGGACTGAGACCCGAGTCCTGGACTCGGTGGACGGGTTCAACCACCAAATCCTGTTAAAATGACAACGGATTAAGATCAACACTCAGAGAGGAAGAGTTTAACGTCTGGTTTTAATTAGAGCTGCAGCGATTAATCAATTAATCAATTAGTGGCCAATTATCCAATTATCCACTTCAGAGTCCTGAAGGCTGCTTTTATTTATTACTTCTAGAAAGTCAGAACAGAATTATGACTTTATTTTTAATGAGTATTTTTTTATTTGTTCTAGAAAAAAGTCAGAATTCCAATTTTCTTCTTAGAATCCTGAGATTAAAGTCAGAACGTGTTTTATAGAATAAATAAATGACCCATTTTTAATGTAATAGTTTCAATCAGGTGCACAGCAGAGAACTTTAAGCTGCTTTAATAAGTTGCAGCTTTTGTTTGAATAAACGGAGACATTCCAGCTCCGTGTCTAATCAACGTCAAGCGCTGAATTCCAAAATTAGACGACCTTGTATGCAAACGACAGCGGGATTAATCAGTTAGGAGCCGAGGTTAAAACAGGATCTCCCCCAGAGCTCAGCAGCCTCCATCACAGCTTACGTAACGCCGGCAGATATAGAAACAGCAAAAAGCAGCGTTTCAGCATCGGTTCAACACGTCAGAGCAGCGAACGCACCACGTAACACGTCCTATATTACATTTAACCTGTTCTAACCACAACTTATCAATTAGTTTTTCTTGATTTTAGTCAAAACACAAACACATTGACCCGAATCCAGGAAAAAAACTGAAATAAGGTGAATTATCAGCAGGAGGAAAGAGATAATTTGACTTAATATTGGACTAAATTATACCAGAAACAAGATGTTTTCACCTTGATATAAAACAGGTTGTGAAAATATGGTGGTGACATTAAAATATTGATCTATATTTTTACAAAAAAGCTCAAATCTCAGCCAGTGGAAGAAGATAATTCTACTCAATATTGGACCAAAAACAAGAGATTTTCACTCGTTAAGATTCTTCTAAAAATTATATTTATATAAAATAAGTGAATAAAATATTGCAGTGACGTATATTTCACATATATTTAACTTTAAAATATTCATGGAAAACCTCACAATAAGAAAAATGCTAACAAGGTTTAATTAATTTGCCTGTTAAACCTATTTTCTTTTTAATTAATAGTTTTTCTTGTTAAAAACCATCAAAATTATAACTGTGATATATATTGAGGAAATAAAGTAAATAAATAATAAATGAGGAATAAATTTACCATAAATGCTCAATGTGACATATATGTGAAAAAGTTATTAATTAATTAAAGTTATTAATTCCAGGAAAATTCTGACTTTATCTCAAAATTGTGGGTAAAAAAGTTTCTAAAAAGTAAAACAGTCAGAATTTCGACTTGAATCTCAGAATTGTGGAATAAAGGTTTAACCTTAAAGTAAAAAAAGTCAGAACTAAAAGTTTAACTGCAGAAAATAACGTGGATCCGAGTGAAAGAAGAACAGAAAACAACCAAAGTGAAAGTGGAGATAACGACAGCCAATCAGGAAGAGGCCCTCTGCGTCGCCATGGTTACCCCTCATCCTCTCATCCCCACTCCAGCAGTGATGGAGAGGATGAAGCTGCAGAAGGAAGTTATTTCTAATTCTTATTTCCTAACCCTTTTTTTATTTTAAGGGGTAATTTATAGAATTCAGACTTGTTTTCCTGACCCTTTAAGTTGTTTCTGGGGATTCTCAGGCCTAAATGCTGGTGTAAAAGTCAACTTTCATCAGTTAACAGTATTTGCCAACGGAGCATAATGTGCAGATAAAGCTGCTATCAGCAACACGTGAGGGTTAAACGCCCTCTGCCCGATGTAATTATGAAGCTGCTTATCTCTTTATGATTAACCAGGAACAAACCAACAGCTTCATCTTCACAGAGAATAAGGAGAATGTGCAGAAACAGGAGAAAATGATCCAGGTTTAAAGCAAGAAATCAGTCGATTAATCGATTAGTTGCCGACTGCAACTATTTGGATAATGGATTAATCATTAATCAGTCATTTCTTAAAGAAATTCTCTGGTTCTAGGTCCTAAAACGTGAATATTTCTGGTTTCTTTAGTGAATTTATACTGAATATATTCATGGATCAAAGAATTAGTTGCAACCCCAGTTCAATTTATAAACTAAATTCATGATAAAACATGAATTTAGAGGAGCAGTGAGATGCTATAAAGACTTTAACATGTTTCTGTAAATCACATTATGATTAATGATTGACAAATGATTCATCGATTATTGATTGGTTCATAAAATGGTGTAAAATGTGGAGTAGTGAGTTATTTAAATAAAAATAATGTAGATTCACATCAGATTTCAGAAGAATTTTAATGTTTTCTTCTCAAGAAATGACTCAGTTCATGGATTAATTGATTAGTAGTTTGGTTCATTAAATGGTGTAAATGTGTTTCAGATTCAACTTAAAATGTCTTTTTTTGTCCAAAGATCATCAGTTTATTATTATAGAGACTAAAGAAACCAGGAAATAATCAGAGAAGAGAAGCTGGAACCAGAGAATTTACACATTTTCTACTGATAAAATGACTCAAATCTATTAATTGGTTATAAAAACTGTTTGATCAAATTAGGGGTTCCTCAGGGTTCTGTTCTAGATCCTGTGAAGTTTCAGTCTTCAGTTTCCTTTTATAGAAGTTTAAAGAAACCAGGAAATAATCAGAGAAGAGAAGCTGGAACCAGAGAATTTTGACATTTTTCTCTTAAATAAATGATTCAAATCCATTAATTGATTATCCAAATAAGGTGATTAATGTGATTGGTTGGAAATGAATTGATTAATCAACTAATCGTTGCAGCTGATTCTTTATAGATGAAATTAACTCGACTAGTAGGTGATTATGAGATTTGAGAAGCTGGAACCAGAGAATTTGGACATTTTCTTCTTAAAAATTAGTGAATTTCTAGTTCATTAGTTCAGCTCTGCACTGAACTAATGAATAGTTCAGTGCAGAGCAGCTAAACTTCAGATTTTACGTCGATATTCTTCACCTGTCAGAAGCTTTTATTCTTCTTCTTCATCACTGGTGAGTTTGTAGATATTTGAGGCATCAGTTCATGCTGGTTAATAACAAACTAAATTAACTTTACGTGTAAAAACAGCAGCTGCTGTGAACCTGAGGCTTCCTGCAGCTTCAGAGAAATACCTCAAAACCTCCTGAGCAGCAGAAATAATCCCGACTTCCCCAAAATAAAAGCTGCTACCCAGCGACCAGACACAGAAACGTCTTTCACAGCGACCATAAAAGGCGTTTTTCAGAGATGCTGCCGGTGCTGTGACATTTCAGTGGGTCTGAGGTCAGGGGAAAACAGCTTTTATCACCTCGGGATTTTCTTATTAGGGTCAGAGTCCAGAAAAAAATAGAAACTCTGTCAGTCTCAGAACATGAAGGAGGATCTTTGACGTCACACACACACACACACACAGGTTGGTGGGAAGTGGAACACACACACACACACACACACACACACACACACACACACACAGAGGGGGGATTCAGGGTCTCCAGGTTATTTTTAGCTGCTGAGAAATAATCAGGTGTCTGAGGAACAGAAACAGCAGCGATGGTGAAGTGACATGAAGCAGAGATTTGATTTTATATGAGAGTCAGAGAGGAGGGGCGGAGCTAAACAATAATATATGTCATATATAATATATTTTATATATAATTCATTTGCAGAGCGCATTAAAAATACTGCAACGATCAAACATCACATGCACGAATGAAATAAACCAAAGGGGAATGTAAAAGCAGCTGTAACTGTAGTTACCTCCATGCATTAAATATATATAATATATATAATTACTATTATTATTATTGTGTGTAAACATGTTAAAGGGCAGGTTATTGTAAATTACTGTTTATACAAGTATTAAATCTTCTTCCTGTCAGATATTTCAGGTTTTCTTGTTTGAACCGTTGTATTTTTGTTGTAATTCTTCTTTTCTTTCATTCAAACTCAACGAGGAAACAGGAAGTCGGTCGATTTCTAAACAACGACGGCGTCGTGAAGCTGTCGCTGGACAGGAAGTGATGGTGCAGGATGAACCGTCCTGCTCTGCTGCAACGTGTGACATCACAGATTCACAGATGCCTCATCAGCTCATCAGGGGTCGGTGGGACAGGTTGTGGCCCTGTTGTCCCTGTCAACAACTCAACAGCAGCGCTGCTGGTGGAGGTGTGTGTGTGTGTGTGTGTGTGTGTGTGTGTGTGTGTGTGTGTGTGTGTGTGTGTGTGTGTGTGTGTGTGTGTGTGTGTGTGTAGGAAACAGTTTTCTGTTCCAGGTGGACGTTAGAGTCCAGTTTAAAACACTCATGATGCCTGATTGTTTGCCCAAGATTCATTAAAATTTCATTTTTAATTTAAAATAAAGCCTTTTTTCCAACCATCCAGCTGCAGTTCACCTTAAATTACTCTAATATTTAAACTGTAAGATGTTCTTTAAATGCACTAAATTCTTTGGCTTCTACTAGAATTTACTGGCTCATAAAATGCTTCAACCATCAAACTTTGCCAAATATTCACTGTCAATTCAAGCTCGTCACTTCTAATAATATGAGCTGATCCTAAAACAACCTGAAGTTGAAAAGTCACAAATCACAATTAGAGCAGCAACAATTAGTCCAAAAATCTATTATTCACCAACTAGTGCATCGATATCAGACTATTTTGAGTCATTTATTCAGTAGAAAATGTGTAAATTCTCTGGTTCCAGCTTCTCTTCTCTGATTATTTCCTGGTTTCTTTAGTCTCTATAATAATAAACTGATGATCTTTGACATTTTAGGTTGAATCTGAAACATTGATCCACATTTAAACCATTTAATGAACCAAACAACTGATCAATTTGTTTCAATAATCAATGAATTAATGATCTATCAGAGATGCAGACAGTCGTTTCTGATCCTTTAATTTTCAAAACTCACAATAAATTCCGCTACCAGTCAATAAAAAGAAGATAAATTACTTTTATAATGTGATTTATAATTTTAAGGTAGAAATAAAAACAGCAGGTTTGTTCGTATAAAGATAAAACTCCGTCTACACCCACAAATATCATGTTTCCTCTTTAAACATCAATGTCACAACTTCTGAGGCAGATTATGAAATATGAGGTTTTGCATTCATTTTTCATATTAACCCTCTCCTGCATGAATTATGATCAACTCATTTGTTTTACATCTTTATGGATGAAAAACACGGTTTGAAAAATCCATCTTAAATCTATAAAGATGTATTTAGTACAGTTTGTGTACATCAATTTAATAGCATGGTAGACATTTGTAATAAACTTAAATTCTAGAAACATGAAGTTGATTTATGGTCATTAACAGGATATGAATTACTTTAACACAGGTAGTAATTAACACTGCAGTTAAAACTCATAATGAATGATGGACAATAGAGTGAGAGACACATGATTCATCTGAATTTCAGACAATTAGAAAATCAAAACCTGGAAAATATAGACATAATATGTCACCTTAGATATTATTTGATGCATATATATGTATATGTAGTCCTGTAGTCCTGTAGTCCTATAGTCCTATAGTCCTGTAGTCCTATAGTCCTGTAGTCCTGAAGTCCTGTAGTCTTATAGTCCTGTAGTCCTGAAGTCCTGTAGTCTTATAGTCCTGTAGTCCTGTAGTCTTATAGTCCTGTAGTCCTGTAGTCCTGTAGTCCTGTAGTCCAGTCAGTCCTATAGTCCTGTAGTCCTGTAGTCCTGTAGTCTTATAGTCCTGTAGTCCTGTAGTCCTGTAGTCCTGTAGTCCTGTAGTCCTGTAGTCCTGTAGTCTTATAGTCCTGTAGTCCTGTAGTCTTATAGTCCTGTAGTCCTGTAGTCCTGTAGTCTTATAGTCCTGTAGTCTTATAGTCCTGTAGTCTTATAGTCCTGTAGTCTTATAGTCCTGTAGTCCTGTAGTCCTGTAGTCTTATAGTCCTGTAGTCTTATAGTCCTGTAGTCCTGTAGTCTTATAGTCCTGTAGTCCTGTAGTCTTATAGTCCTGTAGTCTTATAGTCCTGTAGTCCTGTAGTCCTGTAGTCCTGTGGTCCTGTAGTCCTGTAGTCCAGTCAGTCCTGTAGTCCAGTCAGTCCTGTAGTCCTGTAGTCCTGTAGTCCTGTAGTCCAGTCAGTCCTGTAGTCCTGTAGTCTTATAGTCTTATAGTCCTGTAGTCTTATAGTCCAGTCAGTCCTATAGTCCTGTAGTCCTGTAGTCCTGTAGTCCTATAGTCTTATAGTCCTATAGTCCTATAGTCTTATAGTCTTATAGTCTTATAGTCCTATAGTCCTATAGTCCTATAGTCCTATAGTCTTATAGTCTTATAGTCCTATAGTCCTATAGTCTTATAGTCTTATAGTCTTATAGTCTTATAGTCTTATAGTCTTATAGTCTTATAGTCTTATAGTCTTATAGTCTTATAGTCTTATAGTCTTTTAGTCTTTTAGTCTTTTAGTCTTTTAGTCCTGTAGTCCTCTAGTCTTATAGTCCTGTAGTCTTATAGTCCTGTAGTCCTGTAGTCCTGTAGTCTTATAGTCCTGTAGTCTTATAGTCTTTTAGTCTTTTAGTCTTTTAGTCTTTTAGTCCTGTAGTCCTCTAGTCTTATAGTCCTGTAGTCTTATAGTCCTGTAGTCCTGTAGTCCTGTAGTCTTATAGTCCTGTAGTCTTATAGTCCTGTAGTCCTGTAGTCTTATAGTCCTGTAGTCCTGTAGTCTTATAGTCCTGTAGTCTTATAGTCCTGTAGTCCTGTAGTCCTGTGGTCCTGTAGTCCTGTAGTCCAGTCAGTCCTGTAGTCCAGTCAGTCCTGTAGTCCTGTAGTCCTGTAGTCCTGTAGTCCAGTCAGTCCTGTAGTCCTGTAGTCTTATAGTCTTGTAGTCCTGTAGTCTTATAGTCCTGTAGTCCTGTAGTCTTATAGTCCTATAGTCCTATAGTCCTGTAGTCTTATAGTCCTGTAGTCCTGTAGTCCAGTCAGTCCTGTAGTCCTGTAGTCTTATAGTCTTATAGTCCTGTAGTCTTATAGTCCAGTCAGTCCTATAGTCCTGTAGTCCTGTAGTCCTATAGTCCTATAGTCTTATAGTCCTATAGTCTTATAGTCTTATAGTCTTATAGTCTTATAGTCTTATAGTCTTATAGTCTTGTAGTCTTGTAGTCTTGTAGTCCTGTAGTCTTGTAGTCTTGTAGTCTTGTAGTCTTGTAGTCTTGTAGTCTTGTAGTCTTGTAGTCTTGTAGTCTTGTAGTCTTGTAGTCTTATAGTCTTATAGTCTTTTAGTCTTTTAGTCTTATAGTCCTGTAGTCCTCTAGTCTTATAGTCCTATAGTCTTATAGTCCTATAGTCCTATAGTCTTATAGTCTTATAGTCTTATAGTCTTATAGTCCTGTAGTCCTGTAGTCTTATAGTCCTATAGTCTTATAGTCCTCTAGTCTTATAGTCTTATAGTCTTATAGTCTTATAGTCTTATAGTCTTATAGTCTTATAGTCTTATAGTCTTATAGTCTTTTAGTCTTTTAGTCTTTTAGTCTTTTAGTCTTTTAGTCTTATAGTCCTATAGTCCTATAGTCCTATAGTCTTATAGTCTTATAGTCTTATAGTCTTATAGTCTTATAGTCTTATAGTCTTATAGTCTTATAGTCTTATAGTCTTATAGTCTTATAGTCTTATAGTCTTATAGTCTTATAGTCTTATAGTCTTATAGTCTTATAGTCCTGTAGTCCTGTAGTCCTGTAGTCCTGTAGTCCTGTAGTCCTGTAGTCCTGTAGTCCTGTAGTCTTATAGTCCAGTCAGGCCTATTTCCATGTAAAGTCTAATCAGCTGATCCATATGCAGATAATGACCCGTCAGTGACTGAACGTCCATTTATCTGGTGTCACTTCCTGCTGCTGCTAAACAAACCAGCTGTGACAGATGTGACCAGAGGAGATTCCAGGAAGACCATTAAACATGTCATTAAAGCCTGCTGTTAGAAAGTTGTTGAGCAGAAAACACAGCCAGAAGTTGTTGGAATCCCTGCGGTGCTGGAGGTGTCAATAAGAATAAGTTTCTGCTGTCAGAGAAACAGCAGAAACCAGAGCTGAGTGGCTGTCACCAGCAGCTATCACTGATACTGGTTTATACACAGAATGTGATGGGATCCTTATTTAAATCAGATGCAGGAGCAAAGATACTGGTTTATATACAGAATGTGATGGGATCCTTATTTAAATCAGCTGCAGGAGCAAAGATACTGGTTTATACACAGAATGTGATGGGATCCTTATTTAAATCAGCTGCAGACACACAGACCAGAGGATAGTAACGTATCTAACGACGTCCTAATCAACTCCATAAACAGGAAGTATTTATTCCAGCGGTGGAATCAACGTCCTGATGAATCAGTGAAATCCATCAGAAACTAACAGCAGCTAAAACAGCTGATTCATCTAAAACTGAGTCTAATTCAACCTGAATCAATCACTAGTATTACAGCGAGTGTGTGTGTGTGTGTGTGTGTGTGTGTGTGTGTGTGTGTGTGTGTGTGAGTGAGTGAGAGAGCATGTGTGAATGTGTGTGTGAGTGTGTATGTTAGTTCGTAGGTGTGTGTGACTGTGTATGTGTGTCTGTGTGTGTGGGTGTGTGGGTGTGTAAGAGAGTGTGTGTATATGAGTGTGTGTGTGTGTGAGAGTGTGTGTGCATGTGTGTATATTAGTGTGTTTATGTGTATGGTGTGTGAGTGTGAGTGTGTGTGTGAGTGTGTGTGTGTATATGAGTGTGTGTGAGTGTGTATGTGTGTGTGAGTGTATTTGAGTGTGAGTGTGTATTTATGTGTATGTGAGTGTGTGTGTGAGTGTGTGTGTGAGTGTGTGTGTGTATATGAGTGTGTGTGAGTGTGTATGTGTGTGTGAGTGTATTTGAGTGTGTGTGAGTGTGTATGTGTGTGTGAGTGTATTTGAGTGTGTGTGAGTGTGTATGTGTGTGTGTGTATTTGATTGTGTGTATGTGAGTGTATTTGAGTGTGTGTGAGTATTTGAGTGTGTGTGTGTATATTTGAGTGTGTGTGAGTGTGTGTGAGTGTATTTGAGTGTGTGTGAGTGTGTGTGTATTTGAGTGTGTGTGTGTGTATTTGAGTATTTGAGTGTGTGAGTGTGTGTGTGTGTATTTGAGTGTGTGGGTGAGTGTGTGTGTGAGTGTGTGTGTGTGTGTGTGTATTTGAGTGTGTGTGTGTGTGTGAGTGTGTATGTGTGTGTGTATGTGTATTTGAGTGTGTGTGTGTGTGTGTGTGTGTGTGAGTTGAGATAAAACTGATATTAAATTGAGTGAATATTGTCATAAACTGAGTTAAATTCCTCTGATTTACAACATTATTTATCTACAGTGAATTATTAATTATTATTATTATTATAATAAACTGTGATCTCATGTTGTTAATAAACAACATAAACTAACAACCTTAAGCTGTTTGTTCCTGATCAGCTGTTAAATATCAGCTCATTAAACCCTGAATTAAAACCCTGAATTAAAGCCTGAATTAAAGCCTGAATTAAACCCTGAATTAAACTCTGAATTAAACCCTGAATTAAACTCTGAATTAAACTCTGAATTAAACTCTGAATTAAACTCTGAATTAAACCCTGAATTAAACTCTGAATTAAACTCTGAATTAAACTCTGAATTAAACCCTGAATTAAACTCTGAATTAAACTCTGAATTAAACTCTGAATTAAACTCTGAATTAAACCCTGAATTAAACTCTGAATTAAACTCTGAATTAAACTCTGAATTAAAGCCTGAATTAAACTCTGAATTAAACTCTGAATTAAAGCCTGAATTAAACTCTGAATTAAACCCTGACAGGAAGTGAAGTTTCCACAAAAAGAAAAAAAACTCAATGATGAGAATCAGTTGGATTCTTATAGAAAAGAGACGAGTCGTCACATGTAAGAACAAGAAACACACACACGCTACACACACACGCTACACACACACACGCTACACACATACACACGCGCTACACACACACACACGCGCTACACACACACACGCCACACACACACACGCCACACACACACACGCCACACACACACACGCCACACACACACACACACACACACACACACACACACACACACACACACACACACACACACACACACACACACACACACACACACACACACACACACACACACACACACACACACAGCTTCAGGCTCCTGTCAGGAATTTTCCACTCAGACCTGCAGCATGTTCACATATTTACATATTTTCAACTGTCGTCTGACTCAACGTTCACACCAATGAACCTATAGAACGAGGAAGTAGCTGGAAATGAATTAAAAGGTCGTAGCAGGTGTTTCTGCTGAGGCTTAAAAACACTTTAAAGTTTTCAGTAAAAAGGTAAAAACACAACTTTTGAATAATAATCTCCTGATTATCTCCTCTCTCTTTCTGCAGCGGCGTCTCTTATTTTTGCTTCTTGTTAGATTTCTGCATTAAAACAAACTATAGTAAAATCTAAGTGATAAAAATGACGGATTAAATCCAGACAAACATGTAAAAGACCATTTATGGTTCAACCGCTAAACTCAAACGACTCAAAACCTACATAGGAAAAGTGGTGCAGAGAAACCGGAGCTGCTTTATGTGATTTCCTGCTTTATTTAACAGGGAAACTGCAGAAAAGCTTGTTTTCTATGTGAAATGTGACGCAGACGTCATGACGTCATGGACTGGATGTGGGTTTATAGTCTGACGCACAATTAAAATTCTTCTCTTAGAATTAATCTTCCAGGAAAGAACTCATGCAATATTTAAACTCAATGAATATTTGAAATGTGTTAGAATAACTTTATTACTGATTATTTCTCAGTGGAAAATTATTATCACATCAAACTAAAGGACTTTACTGATCCTCAAACATCCAGAAACATGAAGCAGAAAAAAGCTGATTAACCTGAGAAAATCCTAAAAAACACAATAAATCCAGTGTTTTATCTGCAGTAAAACACTATGTTTTTATATTTATTTCCTATTTAAAGTCCAAGTATCAGACTTAAAGTATTTCTGAGCCTCTCAGTGATGTTATCTGCTGGAATATCACTAATATTTGTACATATATGCAGCATTTTACTGTTGGAACTGGTCGTATTGGAGCTGATTTTACTACTTTATACATGTTGAGGAGTTTATTCTGGAATAATAATACGTGCTTATCCCATCACTTTAGTTATTTAGCCTTTATTTAACCGCCTTTAGTCTCTTTTTAAACTAAGTTACATCAACAACACTGTAAAACATCACATTTACAGCTTTAACCTGCTGAGTTTGATTCAGTAATCACAGTAAAAACCTCAGCTCCAACAATAAAAGTCAGAAACATGAGATAAAATGTCAAAATCTCAACTATAAAATCAAAAATATGAGTTAAAAAGTAAGAAACATGAGGTAAAAGTCAGAAATATGAGGTAAAATGTCCAAATGTGGTCTAAAAATGAGGTAAAAAATTAAAAAACATGAGATAAAATGTTAAAATCTCAACTATAAAATCAAAAATATGAGATAAAAAGTCAGAAATATGAGGTAAAATGTTCAAATGTGATCTAAATCATTAAAAATATGAGATTAAATGTAAAAATTGAAGATAAAAAGTCAAAAACATGAGATAAAGTTGAGTTTTTCCTGATTTGGGTCAGTTTGGTCCTAAGTTTTAAATCAAGTGTTTTATCTGTATTAAAGCCAATGTTACTGTTCCAGCATCAATATATATCATCAATATCCACATCATCAATACAATAAGACAATAGTTTAATAGAATATCAGTAGTAGAGACTATTTACATATTTAATGCAGATTTGAGCTGTTTGTGGGATTATTTAATAATAAACATCTATCACTATATATTCTACATGTTCTGGATGATCCTCAGTGGATTTAGAGGATTTATGGAATAATAATTGACCTTTGACCTCTGATCTTATTAATCATTGCTGATAATTTAACTTAACTTAAACTTAAATTTTTTTCCTGATTTGGGTCAGTTTGGTCTTGTTTCAAGTGTTAAATAAAGTCTTTTTATCTGTAGTAAAACACAATTCTAGATATTTTTCTTCAATATTCTAACTCTATTTTCTCTCTAACATCAACATCAATAGATTCTGACTCTTCTGTATCACTGAACATGTTGGACATTTATTTTATTCCAGGTTTAACTACAATAACCTTTGTGTTTGTAGAGATATTCAACATTTATCATCATTTACAGCAGGAAAACTGAGAAATAAATAAATAAAGCTGAGGCTTAAATGATTAAATCAACCATTAACTGAAAGGAATAAAAACATTTTGCACCTTTTAACTTGATTTAAAGTGTGAAACATGAGATTTTCAGGTCAACACGTTTATTTAAAGCTGTTCTAAATGATTTTTCTATTTGCTTTGTCAGCAAAACCTCCACCAGGTTCATCTCCTGTTTGTTTGTGGACAGAGAAACTTCCAGTGAAGCTGGAAACTGGTTTGACTGGTAACAGGAAGGAGAATGAACCCGACAGGACGGGTCAAAGAAAAGGGATAAATGAGAATATGAAGGTTAAAACCCGAGGATTGATCATGGACAGCTTTTATTTGAAGCAGACGGACCTCTAGCATCAGATAAATATGGTTGTGGCTTCGCTGCTCGTTACACTAACGAGGAAACATCCTCCGTTTCTGTGCTAATCGTTAAAATCAGCCAGTGATTCATGTTTCAGAGCAGAAACAGAAGAAAGGAGTCGATCTAAAAGTAAAACGCCAGCCGTGAGTCAGAGGAGAACAGTCTGTGCAGGAATAAAAAGAACAGGGAGGAGGAACGCTGCCATTTAATATCTGCAGGAGAAAAAGAAAAAACACGTTGCTGTTTAACTCACTGCATTAAAAACGGGACAAAGTTGTTGCTTTTACATAAAAATAAAAACCTTCATGGTTCTAAAGAAGGAGGAGAATCACACTGTAGATGATTTATACCAGGGGGTTCAACAGGAGGCTCAGGGACCAGAAACAGACCGTTAAAGGGTCCAATCTGGTCCGACTGAGACTATGACTGTTCCATGTGAAGATAAAATACATATTCAGTACATTTAGTCCAGTATTGAGTAGAATTATCTTGATTTATTCCAGGTTTTTCATAGAATTTGAGGTAAAAAGTCAGAAATATGAGATAAACAAATCCATAACATGAGATAAATTCAAATTAAATTGAAATTAACTAAAGATTATTCTACTCATATCATTTGTACCCACATATTTTCATATTTTCACTTGCTAATATTTCATTTTTTGCAGTGTGAGAATCTTTCAGCTCAATAAAGACAAAATATTTAAAGGTTTGATTAGTAAATGGTTTGTAACAGGAGTGTGTGTGTGTGTGTGTGTGTGTGTGTATTGATTAATAGATTCATCATTGTTTCCTGTCAATTTGGACTTTGTATATTAGGAAATAAATCAATATAAATATCAATATCTGTTCTAGTTCTATCACCACTTCTACATTTATGTATTAAAAGTAGGTCACGAAGCAGAAAAAACACAAAATCATCAATAATTATCGATCAATAAAGACATTTTTATCAATAGCCTTATTTTATATCAAAAACTGCTGCGTGTTTTAAATAAACCCGTTTTTATGTGTGAATGTGGATTCTCAGGTCAGTAACACGTCTCCCTGCAGGTTTTCATGAAACACAACCAAATATTTAGAAGATCAGCATCAATAATCGTGATATTGATCCATAAAAAGACATTTTCCTCTATATTTAGTATCCTAACCTGCAGCTGCAGCTGCAGCTCTGCTGTTCCTGCATCATTAACTCGTTGGTTGGGTTAATTCACCACAGGTCTGAGTCTTTAACAGGATCCTGTTTGTTTATTCATCTTTTTAGTGGTGGAGTCGTTGCTGAGGACGTTTCTATTAGTTCCTGATGTCGGCTGCATTCATCGGAGTTTATTTGTGGAATCAGTGAAATATGAAGCTGTCGCCTGCTTTAATTTACAGCAAACAGCCAGTGACAGACCATTAAACTGCTGCTGCTGTTGTTGTTTGTTGTTGTTTGTTCCTGTGTTGTCGTACATCAGGGATTAGTCCAGTTAATCCGTCCTGTATCAAACGTTTTACTGTTTTTCTGTTGCCGTTCAGACCAGGACGCCCTGACACACACATCACACCTCAATGGGATTCTCCTGCATAAATAAAGGACAAATTAAAGCAAAATAAGAATAAATAAAAGCAATATGCTGCACTTGTGATGCCAAAGGAGGAGGAAAGTTAACCAGTAGCTGTCAAAGTGTGAGTCAGCCTCCCCTGCTGGGCTCTGAATAGCTGCAGAGGAGGCTCCATTAATGGAGGAAATAATATTAGTTATTACTTTATTAAACCACAAGTCGAGTAGAACCGGGTAGATCTGGTTAAACAATCACTCCAGACATACAGCAGTTTTCTGGCACTTTCCCAGAGTCTAAAATGCCTCAGGACAGATGATTCTTTAATGTCGAGTCTGTAAAAGTCTAATATTAAACTGGTCCGGATGAATTGTTGAGTGATTCTAGGATCAACATCAACGATTTGAGGCCAGAAAAGCAAAAGTCTGTGACTAAACTGTCAAAACTGATGAAGGTTATTTAAATATTTATTATTCAAATAAAACTAATATGCATCATGATTACATCCAGACCTTCTATGAGGTTGTTATTAAATTAAAAATTAAATCCCAGCATTCCTAAAATCTGTTTTACTCCATTATGTTATAAAGTTTTTACTGAAAAATGTCAAAAACACACAGATCTATGTAGAAATGAGATGTTTTAACAATAAAAATGCAGCAACTTGTAGATTTCAAGCACTTTTCTTATGTTTGTATGTGTTTGTTTTATATAACACAGACAAAAATCTATTTCTGTTATTGTGGTTTACATTTCGTGCATTTCAAAATAAAAGCTTATAAATAATTTAAAAGGTCCATTTTTTAGTATTTCTGATTTACTCCAGAAAAATAAAGATGTTTATATTAATGCTGAGAAATAAAAAGGTTAAATAACCTTCATTGTCTCAGACTTTCCTAAAAAAATGATGTTTTTCTTTCACAAATGTAGAAAACTGAGATTTATCAGCAGCTGAAGCTCTGAACTGAATCACTGCAGGTATGAAGAGATAAAACATCACAGCCTGGTAAAGATGGTTGATTTAAACACTTAAAGGTTATTTTATTAGTTTTCCTGCTGTAAATGATAATAAATGTTGAATATCTCTACAAACACAAAGGTTATTGTAGTTAAACCTGGAATAAAATAAATGTCCAACATGTTCAGTGATACAGAAGAGTCAGAATCTATTGATGTTGATGTTATAGAGAAAATAGAGTTAGAATATTAGAACATATGAGTTTTACTACAGATAAAAATACTTTATTTAAAACTTAAAACAAGACAAAACTGAACAAAATCAGAAAAAATAAGGTAAATTATCAGCAATGACTAATACGACTAGTTTTCTGCTTCATGTTTCTGGATGTTTGAGGATCAGTAAAGTCCTTTAGTTTGATGTGATAATAATTTTCCACTGAGAAATAATCAGTAATAAAGTTATTCTAACACATTTCAAATATTCATTGAGTTTAAATATTGCATGAGTTCTTTCCTGGAAGATTAATTCTAAGAGAAGAATTTTAATTGTGCGTCAGACTATAAACCCACATCCAGTCCATGACGTCTGCGTCACATTTCACATAGAAAACAAGCTTTTCTGCAGTTTCCCTGTTAAATAAAGCAGGAGATTAAAAAGGAGCCAATTAAATAATCCCACAAACAGCTCAAACCTGCATTAAATATGTAAATAGTCTCTACTACTGATATTCTATTAAACTATTGTCTTATTGTATTGATGATGTGGATATTGATGATATATATTGATGCTGGAACAGTAACATTGGCTTTAATACAGATAAAACACTTTATTTATTGTTGGAGCTGAGAAGTTAAGAAATATGAGATACGAGTAAAACAAATATTTAAAAAAAAGTAAGAAACATGAGATAAAAAGTCAGAAAATCTAAAGAATTTACATGTTCAGTGACTACAGAAGAGTCAGAAACACTTCTTGTTGCTGTTATGGAGCAAATAGTTAGAATATTAAAAAAAAAATCTAAAGTTTATTTTAAAAAATACTTTATTTAAAACTTAAAACAAGAACAAACTGACCCAAAAAATAAACAAAATCTAAATGTTCTGCAATGCAAAGTTCAATAATGAATTATTTATCCATAAAATCATCATTACAGAACTAATATTATAAACAACTATTGTCTTATTGTATTGATGATGTGGATATTGATGATATATATTGATGCTGGAACAGTAACATTGGCTTTAATACAGATAAAACACTTTATTTAGTGTTGGAGCTGATTTAGAGCAAATATAGTTAAAATATTGAAAAAATGATAGAAAATACTTTATTTAAAACTTAAAACAAGAACAAATTGACCCAAAACAGGGAAATAAATGGAAATAATCTAAATATTCTGCAATGCAAAGTTCAATGATGAATTATTTGTCCATAAAATCATAGAAATCACATTGAGGATCATAACAGAACTAATATTATAACAACTATTGATTATTGTATTGATGATGTGGATATTGATGATATATATTGATGCTGGAACAGTAACATTGGCTTTAATACAGATAAAACACTGTATTTATGCTGGAATCAGCCTTTTTGGGGTTTTAACAGGTTATTTTTAATAAAAACGTGCATCCTGTCAGAAAGAGGGGGGGGGGTGATGAAATTTGAACTGGAGTAACCCCACCGGCTGTTACCTAGCAACATGGCAGCACGTTAACGGTAAAATCGGCGGCTCGCGCCACTCCGCACACATACCTGAACGCGTCGGAAGTCGGCGGCCGTCGGTTTCCTTTACGTAGGAAGAGGAGGATGAAGATGATGAAGAAGATTCGAAAGAAGACGAGAGAAACATCGTCCGCTCCCCCCTCCCTCCCTCCCTCCCGCCCGCCCCGCCACTTGCGTGAAATATCACCCGCAGCTTCTGCGGTTGTTTATAAAATGTGGTGACGTCATCACGCCGGAGAACCGCGCGCTGAATTTCCTCCGAAAAAAATGGCCAAAGTAGCTATGGCAACGGCGAAATGTCCTTGAGAGAAGAGCCCGCCTCGCTGGGAGTTTTTCGGGTTTTTGTTGTTGTTGTTTTTTTTTTAGGGGGGAGAAAAGCTCCGAGTTTAGCCGAGAACCAGCTGCCGTCCGCGGCCAAAGAAGCAGGAAGAGCCGCGGGGAGTCGACGGCGGGAGGAGATCCGACATCCTGGAAGTTGTCAGGCTGAAGTCTGAGCCGCTGCGAGACTTCACAGCCGCTTTCACTGTCCGTCAAGTTACAAAAAACCCGGGAACGGCGGAGGCTTCCGGCGGGATTTTCAAAACAAGAGCACCAACGATTAAATAATCCTACATTTTTATTTATTTATTTCTTTGACAGGGACAATGCAGTCAGACATATTTACATGATACATATAGAGTTTATAGCTAATAATTCTCTACCACAACATTACAGCACAATATAAAATATAAAATACATCACAATATAATAAATCACATTAAATACACATCACAATTTAAAATATATACACGTAATATATACATACACACATGTGTGTATATTATATGTATGTGAGATTTCAGTTGTTTTTTAATCTTAAAATCTTAAAAAAAACTAAATTAATAAAAGAAACGTGGTCTAAAGCTGTACATTATATATATATATATATATATATATATATATATATATATATATATATATATATATATATATATATATATGAAATCAATGAACAAGGTCATTAGCAAATAGCTTTGATACACATTTTATTCATAAAGAGTAACAACATTCATATTTGACAAAGAAAATGCATTAAATAAAGAAATACAGCATTCAGCATTTAAAAAAAAATACAATTTAAAACAAATTAAAATTTAAAATAATGAATTGTCTGGAAGGAGGCGACAAGGTGGAGCAGTGGTTGGAGCTGTAAGAAGGTCACAGGTTCAAGACCTCCCTGGACCCTGGTCCTGGGTCTGGGTCCTTTCTGTGTGGAGGTTCATGTTCTCTCTGTGTCTGGTGGGTTTTCTCCAGGTTCTAGTCCTGGTCCAGGTTCTAGTCCTGGTCCAGGTTCTAGTCCTGGTCCAGGTTCTCCAGCTTCCTCCCACAGTCCAAACACATGCTGAGGTTAATTGGAGACTCTAAATCACCATAGGAGGGTGTGTGTGTGTGTGTGTGTGTGTGTGTGTGTGTGTGTGTGTGTGTGTGTGTATGTGTGTGTGTGTGTGTGTGTGTGTGCTCCATGATAGGCTGCTACCTGTCTGGGTGGATCCTGCCTCTCACCTGTAATGTGCTGTGATTGGCTCCAGCAGACCATGTGACCCTAGTGAGGAATAAGCAGGTGTAGAAGATGAATGAATGACTGGATAATTGTCTGGGGACAGATATTAATGCAGGAAACCCAGATATTTAAACCTTAATTTAGATTCCATTAATCCTGGGTTTCAGGAATAAAATGACCTGGATGACTGAGAAGCTGCACGGATCGTTGGCACAGAGGTTTATAACAAGGAAATGGAGCAAAGTCGATCCTCCAACCTGGGAAAGTAAATATGGATAAGAGAGGAAATTTATATCCTGGAAAATCTGAGGCATCATTTATGATTGTAAAACGCTGACGATCCAAAGGACGATGGTTTTAGAGGAAAAAACTGTGATGAACAGACAAAGTAATACGGCTCCTAACACATCACATGAGGAAAACCAATAAAAACTAAAGTGAAAAATAATTCAATTCACACTCCATAAATACAAGTTCACCATTTGTTGTCTGTCCCTTATCACATTAAATGCATATATATCAAAAACATAAGAATTGCAACAGGTCATTCAAATGAAAAAATAACTGAAGTGTAAATATGTAACATAGAAATCCAAACAATAATAAAATAATAATAATAATAGTATTTTATTGTGATAGACGAGTCACTTAACTTCCGGTTCCTGCCTTTTCTTCAGCTAACTTGACTGTTCTGAGCTCCACTTCAGCTCCACAGCGCCTCCTGCTGGTAACTGACTCAGTTTAAAGAGGCGACCTATCACCAATCGATACGTGTTTCCATGCACAGATCAATCAACTTTTAGATTATATATTTATTTATTATGTATCCATTAGACAAATGCATCATCATAAGATGTCAAGTTCGATGTTGAATATTAGATTGAGCATTGAATTCTGTGCAAAACAAGACAAGAAGTCACTAAATACTTTTTTTTTAGAAATGTTTAAGAAGTAAAACTCATTTAATTGTGTCATTTTTTTACATTATGCTTTGCTTTTTCATCTACTTGTAAAAGCTGACTTCATCCATAATATTTATTAGGAAAAAAAAGGATAGTGGTACATAATTGCAGGTTCAAAGTCCAACAATAAAAAGCTAAGTTTAGCTGTGAGTATTTACATTTTCCTGGCATGTATTCACAGACTAAATTAATCCACATTAATGTTTGTAGAACATTGTTAACCTATAAACTTCTTCTGTTTGATTCTCCATTTATTGCCTTCAGAATCTGGGCCTGAATAAATAAACTAAAGACATTTTTGTATCAGTGTTTGTTTGTGGGCCTCAATAGGATTGTTTATTATTATTATTATTATATCATAGACATTTTAATGTACCACTACATTTACTGTAAATTCTGCTTTTAGCTAAAATAGCACATCATTTCCTGTCTTCCTGCAGTTGCATTTTTCAACAATGAGGAAGTCATAAATTCTTGTTTAGGTGATGTATTTATATATTTAAGAATATTTATCATATCTACATCAGGGCAGATTCTGTCTTTGCATTTTATGTCCACTAGAAAATAAGCTGCAGAGTTTTTCCACCAGAGATAAAAAGGTATAAATGAGAAATGCTGCTGCACCTTAAATAGATCGAGTGAGAACACTGACGAGTTTCACTTCCTACGCAGGATTTTAACTGCAGCACACACACATTTCAGCTCCGAACAACGTGAGCACTGAGGATAAAGTTCAGGTGATTAGAAACGCACCGTGGTATCAGAGAGAGAGATGTCGTCAAAGGTCATCAAAGGTCATCAGGGAGATTGTGTATTTTCACTGTGACCCACAGAGTTTCCTGATTCACTGATTAGACTCATTATAAAGTGAGGGAGCAGGAAGCAACGCACCACGGATCATGTTTTCTGTCCAAAAGAACAATTCAAATATAAACAAAAGCAATATATTTATAGCATTACATGGCCACTGACCTCTTTATTATGTTAACTTGCCTTTTCAGCAATGAAAAATAATAATAAATTACAAATGAACAAGTAAAACCTCTGACCTTCTGCACTGTATGATTCTATAATTTCATTTAACTTCATCATGTTATTCTTAGTGTGGAAATTAAGCTTCATATTTTTGTGCTGATGAGAAAAACTTTTTTTTTTATTGTAACTTTCCAGATTTTGGTCACAGTTTCATTAAATTATGAACATAACTCTAAACTTTTCTGTTAAAGTGACCATAATGTTATGATTATAATAGTTTTAAACTTAAACTTACCAATTATATATATATATATATATATATATATATATATATATATATATATATATTAGTGATTAGTTAGTATCTCAATCTGGAGGCTGATATGTATTTATAGTGATTAGTGATAGTCTATTTGCTCTCAAATCGCACCAGTTTGCTGTATTTAAATATATATATATATATATAGCTCTAGCACATTTTTCTTGTTTTATTAATTTTGTTGTTTTATTAATATATTAATATATAAGAAGACCTTTTTGAGATTAAAAACAGATGAAATCTCATTATTTTCTCCGCTGTAATTCCATTTCCGGTGCAGCAGGCGGCGCTGTAACCTTTGTACACGTGAATCGTGAGCCGCCATTAAATCGATAGAAGAAGAACAAGTCGGAACAAAAACATAAAAGCATCCATATGACCGTGAACCGACGGGGACATTAAGTACAGTTCGTTTTATTCGCACGGAAACCGGATTTTTTATGAAAGAACGATCTTCTATTCACTCGGTGACATAAAGTGAATCTTATTTCACCGCAGGAAGCGGCTCATTGACTGTTAATTTACCGACATGTCGCTGATCAGCTTCGGTCGGGTCCTGTGGAGGGACGGTCCCGGTCTCAGTCCGCTGCTGAAACCGCCTCAGACCGGACTTACGTGTGTTTTAGCGGCCGGTAAAAAGCACGTGGCGGAGCTGCCGGTTCTGAACGAGGCGGAGCTGGAGGAGCAGTTTGTTAGAGGCTCGGGACCCGGAGGACAAGCCACCAACAAAACCAGCAACTGTGTGGTGCTCAAACACGTCCCCACCGGCACCGTGGTGAAGGTTCGTCCGGTTATGTCGTCACCAACAGGTGTTTCACAGGTTAACACGGTCCCTGTTTAAACAGAAATAGTTGTTTCGAATGTGTCTGCGGTTGTCATGGAGATGGCGGTTAAAATGAACGTCCATCACAGTAGCCTTTATATTTGTCTATCCGTGTTTGCCATATTTTTTAAATATTATTTCTATTAAAATAAATTATATTAATATATTAAAATCTAAAATATATGTGAAATCTAGCGGCTGAAAGTTAAAACTCATCACTCCATAACCCTAAAGAGGGACCGTGTTAACCTGTGACTTCCCGCCGAATCTGTCCGCGGTTGTCATGGTGATGGCAATTAAAATGACTGCCCATCACAGTAGCCTCTATATTTGTCTAGCCATATAATTTTATATAATATTTCGATTAAAATTAAAAAATACGTGAAATCTAGCAGCTGAAAGTCACCAGTTAACACGGTCACTCGTTAAACCGAAACGGTTTAAACGGTGTTAAATGGTGACTTCCCGCCGAATGTATCCGCGGTTGCCATGGTGACGGCATTTAAATTAAATGCACATCACAGTAGCGTTAATATTTGTCCAGCCCTACATTTTCCTATCATTTCGATTAAAATAACAAAAAAACATGTTCTTCAATTATTTATGTGAAATTAGCGTTTTCACTAACGGTCACTCTTTAACTGAAACACGGAAATAACAGCGTTTTAAAATTATCTATCGACGTTTGTCTTTCAGTAACGAGTAATCTGATTACTCATCATTATAACTCAGTTACTGTTGATGCAGCGCGTTACTAATATTATAATTGAAGCTGAACTTAGAAACGGAGAAAAACAAAAAATCCTGAACACATTTTTTCTTTGCCTAGCAACAAGCACGTCTGATCATTTCCTCTTCACTTCAAAATAAAAGCATTTCCTTTTACAACCGGAAATAAGCCGTTTTCAATGTACTCACTAGTTGTTTACCATTTAATTAAACTGTAAATCAATGTAATCAACTATAAATACTGTGTTTTATAAACTTAACTTAAATCTTGAAATAAACATGAGTTGCCTACTTTAATCACATATATGTGGCAAGTCACCTGTCAAAATAAGGACTGAACACAGTAATTAAGAATGAAAGAGGCTGTTTTCATCATATTTTTACCTCTATTTATATAATATGATGTTTTTTTTACTGTATTTTATCATGATGTCCATTATTTGACTATTTTTTTATTGCACTGCAAATACTGGTCGAAACAAAAACAATCTTGTTCTCTTGTGTATGTTAAGGCATACACATACATATGAAATGATCCTTAAATACTTGAATTAAACAAATTACAACACAACTAGATCTGAGATATTTCTTTCTATTCCTTCTTTTTCTGTGAATGAGCAGAGATAATCGCATAAATGATGCTGATTGGCTGAGGAAGAGTAAGATTTCATTGGTAACCAATCAGAGGAGGAGATGGGCGGGGCCTTGTTTATACAGGACATTTGATTGGAGGCTGGGTCTCACTTTGTATATATTTATTGTCCAATTTAAGTGTCCATTTCATAATAATATTCAGATTTATCATTACACATTTAACATGTGTTTTAAATTAGCCTGACTTCTTTTACAAATTTGAGAGTTTAAAATATATAAGATATTATAATTAAAAATATGTTTTCATTATTCTAAAAATCGTCTCCATTTTTTTCTCCTACAGTGTCATGAAACCAGATCCGTGGATATAAATCGGAAGCGAGCTCGGACTATCTTGAGAGAGAAACTTGATGTTTTATATAAAGGAGACAACAGTGAAATTCTTATAAAGAAAAAAGATTCAGAGGTGAAGAAACAGGAGAAGAGGAAGAAGGTGAATGAAAACCTGGAGAGAAAAAGACTCTTTAAAGAAGCTCTGGCTGCAGAATCTAAACCTGGGAATGAACCCGTTTAAAACGTTTGTGTGGATTATAGACAGTAAAAAGACATTTATACCTTCATGAGCCTGTATTTTATGTCTGAAAAACACTGTCTGAAAAACTTCTTTAAAGGCAATTTAGCCTTTTATTTCTATAGCAGCTTTTCTGCAAAGTTGCAAAACTGGTTGCATCACATGAGCTGTAAGAATAAAATAAAATATCTAGATTTTTTGCAGTGTTAGTCCGTGTTTTATTGCTTGAAGTGTGTTCTTTAAAAATTAAATTAAAATTAAATTATCTGTTGCTTTAAGGTAGTAATTAAAGCTGCAGTTTGTAACATGTTCAGTTTTAAACTATTATATTTCACAAAAGATATTTCAGGCTTCCACAGTTACAGATTAAGAGTTTCTTAAATAAGTCATATTTTTGTTCTGTATACTCATAGTACATATTTCTTAAAGATAATTTTAGTATTTGATTATGATGCCATCAACTGTTCTCACTGATTTTTTTATCTGTATTTGTGTCTGAAAGTTATATCCCTTCTCTTCTAATAGTGAAAACAAAAATACAATATTTATTTTTTTAAATGTCACTAGATGTCAACAAAATGTTAATTTTGAAAACCTCCTGGGCAACAATTAAATTGGATTCGCTGCATTTTATCATGATAACTGTCATCAGTTGAATCACACTTTAAAATGTAAAATATCAGCAGTGGTTTGAAGTAACTAACTACATTTACTCAAGTGCTGTAACTATGTACAACTGTGAGTTCCTTGTATTTTATTTATTTTCATGTGAAGCTACTTTATGCTTCCAATCCATCACATTTCAGAGGGAAATATTCTACTTTCTTCTCCACTACATTTATTTACAGCTTTAGTTACTTAGCACAATGAAGGTTTAATATGTTACATGAAATTAATATTCAATGATCTGTATTCTATTAATTTGTCACCCTTTTTAATTTTTTGCAGTTTATGTTAACTTGCCATATGCAGTCTTATTACTCTAAGTATCTCAAACTGGCTCCACGTTCATAAAATAAAACATTGAAATGTTCTCACATGTATTTAGTGGTTCTGAACATAATAGAATATAACACAATCTGTATAATGAGTTATTTTAAGTACCTTTTGCTGATAATACTTCTGTACTTTTACCTAAATAACATCTTGAATTCAGGACTTTTACTTGTAATTGAGTATTTTTAGACTTTTTACTCAATTAAAGTGCATCAGTTTCTATAAAATATGTTTGTAAAGTCAGAAACTCCTTGTTTTCTATGGTTAATATGATTTAATAATTTGTTTTCCTTCAGTCAGGTCTGAACCAATAGAAACACAGTCTGCTGGAGGCGTGTGATAACCCGCCAGCCAATGAGAGAACAGCTCGCCTGCCCGTGCCCCGCCCACGCGGGCGGACCAGCCAATGGGAGCAGCGGAAAGGTTTTTAAATCCTCCACGCAACGAAGCCCTGATGCTGCTGCACGAGCCTGAAAAACAATAAAGTTTAAAAGTTTCTGGACGTTTCGTTTTGTTTGGGATGAATTTATGGAGCTGAAATGGCTAAAGGTAAAATTAATGTTTCATAACGTTACTGTATTTATTAAAAATTAAACGTAGGGATAAATATCAACGGTGCAGCACCAGTTTGAATAGTTGAAGCTGTTCATTTAACGCTGAATTACTGCTTTTATCTGTTTATTCACATGTTCGTAAAGGGAAGAAAAACGAGGTAAAAAGCGACAAAAACCAGCAGGAAGAAGCTGAACATCCGGTAGAAACGAAAGAAAATAAACCAGCAGCGAATAAGGTGAGTTTATGAAGAAAAAACCAAACCGAAAAACTTAATTTCTACAGAAAATAACTCTTAAAGTTTTTTTAAGAGTTCAAACTCATGCACTTTTATTAAAAATGTGGTAAAACGTGTTTCCCTCCTCTGATGATCAACCAATAACCTTTTTAATTTTTAACAGCAGCCATATTGATAATAAACAAACACAGGTGATATAAATTATACTAATTAAGAAGAGTCACGTGCTGTTGTTGTTCTGGTTAATTCACAGAAAAAACCCTTAATAAGTATCATTGGTATCACCTGTATTTACCTGGTGTGTGTGTGTGTGTGTGTGGGGGGGGGGGGGGGGGGGGGGGGTGGAACAACATTGAGAAAAAAGAAGGAAGAAAAGTGTTTTTATATATAAATTATAGAATAATTTCTTAAAAGGATGGGTGATATTTAAAAAACGTGTTTATATTGATTTTTGCAAATTCCATTTAAAATATTTGAGGGAATTTTATATATTTATTGGCCTATTTTTAATACATAAATGTGTGGAAGGGCGACAAGACAAGAATAATTATTAATTTAATTCATTCATAAAATAAAACAACTATTTAAATTAAATATAATGTTCTCCAGTCTAGAATAAAAGGGATCAGAAGGAAGACTAATCTTCTTTTACCTGCTCCTTTATAATTAATTTAATGATATAAATCCATTTAACTACAGTTATTGATCTTTTTTAATTATTTATTTTTAATAAGGATCAGGAGAAAAAAGGCTGAACGTGACGACTTTATGGGTCAGTGATGAATAATGAGAACGTCAAAAACCTTTAAAATTAAGAATCTTTTATCAGGTCTATAAATGTTGTTCATGTTGGTTTCATGTTACTTAAAAGTCCATTTTCATAATTTAGTTTTGTTTAACAAAAAATCTGACGACATGTCAAATGGTGTATCCTAAAAATAATAATAAATTTAAAATATTCAATCCTAGAATCTAAAACTAGTTGGTAGCATGTGTTTTTTAAGAGTTAAACTCTGTTAAAAACCAAGTTATTAGGGTTCCACCACATCACATGTGTCATTAACCCATTTATTAAAGTGTTTTTCTGTTATTTCATTCAATAGAAATAAGTTTATGACACTAATGGAAGCTTTAGTTTCTCCTCTGAATGATTCCTTGTTTGCACCTGATTTTAATCGTCTTCTCCTTGTGAATGATAAAATAACGAGTACATTCTTTTATTTCCAGTCTCAGTCGTTTTTCCAGACCCTGCGGAGTCCGGGTAAACCCAGATCTCCTCTGGCTGACAGTTCCAGCATGTTGATCCAGGAAGGAAACGAATCGGACGCCGCGAACGCCGACGTCTCCAAGCTGAAAAAAGGTCTGTGTCTGGTCAGGAAGCTGGAATCATCGGTTTGCTGATTTCTTAAATGTCGTCATCCATCTGACACGCTGCTGCTGACCTGGAGTCAGCGTCCGGTCAGCAGATGCAGCAGCTCTGATAAATCAGCTGTGAATGGCAGCTCTGTTCCCTGGCCTCCTGTCTTATGACACAACTTAGCTCTTATTTTGAAGGAGCCTCCGTCTCCGTTCTGGCTGTGAAGTGTCGTGTCTGTCGTTTTCAGGTCTGAATAACGAAATAAAAGCACAAACCAAAGGCCGACCGGAGCAGAAAGAACCCGACTCTGCAGCAGACGTTAAACTTTCAGCCTCGAAACCTCGAAGTCGAAGCGGCCGCAAGCACAGAAACAAGAAGTAGGTTCACAACACGAGTCTCAGCGAGGAAATAAACGCAGCAGCAGCTTCTTCTTTCAGTAATTTAAAGTTGTTTCCTCTTTTCAGGACCGAGAATAAAACTCCTCAAAACAGAAAAGTCACAGATTTTTATCCAGTCAGACGCAGCAACAGGAAAACAAAGGAGGAGTTAAAGGTTTGTTAAAACCCATGAAATTATTACACATCAGAGCTGCAACTAATGATTATTATGATGATCGATTATTGAAACTATTAATTCAACAGTCCACAACCCAAAGATCATAAGTTTATTATTATAGAGACTAAAGAAACCAGGAAATAATCAGAGAAGAGAAGCTGGAACCAGAGAATTTAGACATTTTCTACTGAATAAATGACTCTAATCCATTAATCAATTCATGTAATAATTGGCAACTAATCAATTAATTGATTGAGGCAGACTGTATTGTTGCTAAAGCTGCTTTAGGACCATAAACACAGCTATTTGTTATGAATAAACCATGAAAATCTAAATATTAAACTGGGAAAACAGTCAATATAGGGGCCCTTCAAAATAAAAGCATGCTCAAAATTATCCAGATCAACAGTCCACAACCCAAAGATCATCAGTTTATTATTATAAAGACTAAAGAAACCAGGAAATAATCAGAGAAGAGAAGCTGGAACCAGAGAATTTACACATTTACTAATTAAAAATGACTCTAATCAATTAATTGATGATTTAAAACTGTTTGTGTTAATATGATAGTTGGAAACTAATCAATTAATCATTGCAGCTCGTTATTAGAATCAATTTTACTTGGTCTAGTGCTGCTGAACAAAGCAAACAGTATAGTTGTAATATTGGGTTAAATATTAATATTTAATTAGTTGAGGTTTCTTTGAGTTTCCATTAATTGTGGATTATAAATCTCTTCCAGCTGAAAGTAACTTTGCTCTAATTAATTTCCTCGTTAACAGAATGAAGAACACAGACACATCGATGACCTGATCAGAAACGGTGTTGAAGAAGGATTAAAGGTAATTTAATGGGTTTATATCATGATCCACTTTAATTAAAATGTTTTACCACTATGAAGAAGTTAAAACACATCAACTAGTTTTATATTCTAGGATGGGTTAAACATCAAACATGTGTGTGTGTGTTGTAGTTGTTAATTTTAACAAATAATCGTTGTCAAACCCTCAGTAATTCATCTTTAACTCAGCGTTTCTGCTGATTTTCCTTCAGGTGAAGCACATCGAGGGTAAAGGCCGAGGAGTTTTTGCTGTGAAGGGTTTTAAAAAGGGAGATTTTGTGGTTGAATATCACGGAGACCTGACGGACATTTCTGAGGCTAAAGCCAGAGAGGCCCAGTACTCCCAGGACCCCCAGACCGGCTGCTACATGTACTACTTCCAGTACCAGTCCAAGACCTACTGGTGAGTCCTGAACGGGTCCTGGACCTACTGGTGGGTCCAAGACCTACTGGTGGGTCCTGGACCTACTGGTGGGTCCTGAACGGGTCCTGGACCTACTGGTGGGTCCAAGACCTACTGGTGAGTCCTGAACGGGTCCAAGACCTACTGGTGGGTCCTGGACCTACTGGTGAGTCCACAGCTCACCAGTAAAACTAGTTCTTTAGCAGGATATCCCTATTGAACTCCTTATTTAGGCTCAGTTTTACATTAAATTAAATGTAAATTCCTGGTGTATAAACCTGATTCAGTCCCATTGACTTACATAGAATTAAACTAACCTGAGACCATGTTTTCATGTTTTCCTACATATATATTTTTTTTAATCTATTATTTTGTCCATTTAAAGTAATAAAACACTGAAAACAGTTTCTACCATATCTACAGAATATTTCATGTAATAAAGATTTAAAACCACAGAGACTGTGGTTAAACAGCAGAATAAAGAATGATTTGTTAATAAAAAGGAAGTTTTCATGTTGAGATTTATACAGAACAGACTCGACATGAAGAATAAAATGGTTTAGTTTGAGTTCTTGTCATTAGTTTCCTGGTTAAAAGAAGAATATTCAAAATTTTGATAATGAAGGAGAATTAAAATGGAAAAGTATAGATCTGCAAATAAGTTTTATGTGTGTGTGTATACATGTATAATTTCATGTAGTATTTATATTCTGTATTTTTACTGCTTTATTTCAGTTCATTCAACTATTAACAGGTTAATGAATAAACACATTCTGTCAACTAGTTTTATATTTAAATTACATAAAATCTACATGAAACCAGCTTTTATTTGTTTGACTCTTGGTTCTGATCCTGTTTTGTTTTATTTTCCAGCGTCGACGCCACTAAAGAGACGAACCGCTGCGGCCGTCTGATCAACCACAGTAAGAACGGGAACTGTCAGACGCGGCTTCACGCCATCGATGGAACTCCTCACCTGATCCTGGTGGCGTCCAGAGACATTTCCTGTGAGGAGGAGCTGCTGTACGACTACGGCGACCGCAGCAAAGCTTCTATTTCTGCTCATCCGTGGCTCAAATACTGAAGCCTCCGCTTTAATGACCTGATGACTTTTAAAGTAAAAGATGCTCCAGATGAAGGTGCTGAACCTGCCTTTTTATGAAATACACAGAAAAAAGTCTTGTTTTTAGATGGAGGCTCAAAGCTTCTGTTGGTGAAAATGCTTGTTTTTATCTTGGTTTTATTTTTTCTTCCAGTTGTAACGAGATGAATTCTCAGGTTTTCTCTTGAATAAGTGACGTTAACTGTCCACGGGTTGTTGTTCCTATGAATATGATGCTGATCATTTGATATCACTATTGTAAATTATTACCTTTTGGTTTAAATTGAGGAATAAAACATTTTCATTCCAGCTGTAACACGGTGAAGATCTGAGGAAATAATACTTTGATTTAAAGGTTTATTTGGCTTTTTTTTCCAATCACAACGACATGTTCCATAAAACATCTTTTAAAAAAGTGTCAAGGATTAAAATACACAGAAACCTGAGGGATTATTCCTATTTCAGTACAAAATTACAAACTGATTAAGAAAAATTATTAGACATAAGAACAGCAACAAAACCGTTGAGTTGTGAGTTAAAGTTCAGACGAAGCAGCTTTTTCCATTGATCTGTGGCTGTAAAAATGTGCAGGTTTCAGGTTTTATAGGAATGTTTCTGATTTTTATATTTACAATCACAAAGTGCAGCTTTTAATGGGAGAAAGTGACGCGACATTAAACTGAAGCAAAGAAAACGTAAAACTCTGGATGTTCAATAAAGTTTCTGTTGTATCACTGAGACGCAAACATGTAGAATTTAGCAGGAAATTAGTGGTAAAATGGATTTTAAACATGAAAAACACAAAGAAACGAACAGTTTAACCTGCAGCCTGAATCATAGGAAGGTTAATTTAACTAATTAAGCTAATTAAAGTCAATTTAACTTGTTTTTCTTTAATAATGACAAACCTGCAGCTTCAAATTTAAATGATTTGAATATAATTTAGTTTTTAGTGAAGTTTGAAGCACATTCAAACATTAAATAATTAGTTTTCAGTGTAAAAAAGAACGAGACGTCATAGATTTAGTGTTTTCATACATGATTTAAACATTAAGCTTAATTAAA
>CM060473.1:28484528-28497028 GCA_030544235.1 Lepturacanthus savala
TCTACTCTACTACACTACACTACACTACACTCTACTACACTACACTACACTACACTCTACTCTACTCTACTCTACTCTACTACACTACACTCTACTCTACTCTACTACACTACACTACACTACACTCTACTCTACTCTACTACACTACACTACACTCTACTCTACTCTACTACACTACACTACACTCTACTCTACTCTACTACACTACACTCTACTCTACTCTACTACACTACACTACACTCTACTCTACTCTACTCTACTACACTACACTACACTCTACTCTACTCTACTACACTACACTACACTACACTCTACTCTACTCTACTCTACTCTACTACACTACACTACACTACACTACACTCTACTCTACTCTACTACACTACACTACACTACACTACACTCTACTCTACTCTACTACACTACACTACACTACACTCTACTCTACTCTACTCTACTACACTACACTACACTACACTACACTCTACTCTACTACACTACACTACACTACACTACACTCTACTCTACTACACTACACTCTACTCTACTACACTACACTACACTACACTACACTCTACTCTACTACACTACACTACACTCTACTCTACTACACTACACTCTACTCTACTACACTACACTACACTACACTACACTCTACTCTACTACACTACACTACACTACACTACACTACACTCTACTCTACTCTACTCTACTACACTACACTACACTACACTACACTCTACTCTACTCTACTCTACTCTACTACACTACACTACACTCTACTCTACTCTACTACACTACACTACACTACACTCTACTCTACTCTACTACACTACACTACACTACACTACACTCTACTCTACTCTACTCTACTACACTACACTACACTCTACTCTACTCTACTCTACTACACTACACTACACTCTACTCTACTACACTACACTCTACTCTACTCTACTCTACTACACTACACTCTACTCTACTCTACTACACTACACTACACTCTACTCTACTCTACTCTACTACACTACACTACACTACACTACACTACACTACACTCTACTCTACTACACTACACTACACTACACTCTACTCTACTACACTACACTACACTACACTACACTACACTACACTCTACTCTACTACACTACACTACACTACACTCTACTACACTACACTACACTACACTCTACTCTACTCTACTCTACTCTACTACACTACACTCTACTCTACTCTACTACACTACACTACACTACACTCTACTCTACTCTACTACACTACACTACACTCTACTCTACTCTACTACACTACACTACACTCTACTCTACTCTACTACACTACACTCTACTCTACTCTACTACACTACACTACACTCTACTCTACTCTACTCTACTACACTACACTACACTCTACTCTACTCTACTACACTACACTACACTACACTCTACTCTACTCTACTCTACTCTACTACACTACACTACACTACACTACACTCTACTCTACTCTACTACACTACACTACACTACACTACACTCTACTCTACTCTACTACACTACACTACACTACACTCTACTCTACTCTACTCTACTACACTACACTACACTACACTACACTCTACTCTACTACACTACACTACACTACACTACACTCTACTCTACTACACTACACTCTACTCTACTACACTACACTACACTACACTACACTCTACTCTACTACACTACACTACACTCTACTCTACTACACTACACTCTACTCTACTACACTACACTACACTACACTACACTCTACTCTACTACACTACACTACACTACACTACACTACACTCTACTCTACTCTACTACACTACACTACACTACACTACACTCTACTCTACTCTACTCTACTACACTACACTACACTCTACTCTACTCTACTACACTACACTACACTACACTCTACTCTACTCTACTACACTACACTACACTACACTACACTCTACTCTACTCTACTCTACTACACTACACTACACTCTACTCTACTCTACTCTACTACACTACACTACACTCTACTCTACTCTACTCTACTACACTACACTACACTCTACTCTACTACACTACACTCTACTCTACTCTACTACACTACACTCTACTCTACTCTACTACACTACACTACACTCTACTCTACTCTACTCTACTACACTACACTACACTACACTCTACTCTACTCTACTACACTACACTCTACTCTACTCTACTCTACTACACTACACTACACTCTACTCTACTCTACTACACTCCACTCCACTCCACTCCACTCCACTCCACTCCACTCCACTACACTCTACTCTACTCTACTCTACTACACTACACTACACTCTACTCTACTCTACTCTACTACACTACACTACACTACACTACACTACACTCTACTCTACTCTACTACACTACACTACACTACACTCTACTCTACTACACTACACTACACTACACTACACTCTACTCTACTCTACTCTACTCTACTACACTACACTACACTACACTACACTCTACTCTACTCTACTCTACTACACTACACTACACTCTACTATACTATACTATACTATACTATACTACACTACACTACACTACACTCTACTCTACTACACTACACTACACTACACTACACTCTACTCTACTCTACTATACAATACTATACAATACTATACTATACTATACTATACTACACTATACTATACTATACTATACTATACTACACTATACTATACTATACAATATATATATATATATATATATATATATATATATATATATATTCAACCCAGTACTGTATGCTTTTGACGCTTTTTGTACAAGCGACTCTTCATTTTTAGCGGAAAGGAAGCGTTTTTGGACCAATAAATATATTTTGATATTTTTTATTTTATTTATTCATTTTTCATACAGTACCAACGTTTTAATGTATATTTATTTACTTTAAATTTTAAAATAATTATAATTATTTAAAATATGTATATAAAGGACAAAAGGACAGAAAGAAAAGTTATACACACACACACGTGTTTCCATTTTTTCTGAAGTGTATTTTCATATTTTTATTCATGTTTTTGTATTATATAACACAGACATGAAGAAAAAACATTGAACAAATCAATTTGCGTTAATGTGTTTTGCATTTCAAAATAAAAGCTTAAGAAATAAGTCAAAAGGTCCATTTTTTGGTATTTGTGGTCCTCATATAAGCAGCTGATTTACTCCAGAAACACTTTATGTGAATATGCAGCAATAATTTATTTAACATCATAACATAGTTGAATAGTTTGATTATTGCAGTCATTGATTGTAAATTAACATTTATTTTTCCTTCATCAGACACTAGTTTATTGTGTTTCCATCAGGTAAGAACAGTTTGTTCTCTACCTGTTTCCCCTTTAATAAAACCCTGCTCCTCTAATCTCCACCACCAGGTGTCAGAAAGAAAACCACAATAAATCTGAATGATAAACAATGAAATGCCAACAATTAAGGATAATAAAGGAATAATAAGGAGAAAAGGCACAAGGTTTTATATTTTTATATTTCTGGTTTAGTCTATGCTGTATTATTTCATTTTTATTGGAGTGAAATAATAATAATAATCTTATTTATATAGCATCTTTCATACATGAAGCTCAAAGTGCTTCAACAGACATAGAATATACATTAAAACCCAAATAATAATAACTGATAATAAAATAAGATATAAATATGGATCATCTTTCCTCCTGTTCATACACATATATTAAAGAACCTTTATAATGAAGTTCCAATATTGTGAAATTAAAGTCCACAAACCTTCTTCTGTGAAAACACGTATTTCAAAGTTGACCTGATATGAAGGTAAATATGTATATTTACCTTATATATGCTAATATGAAGCAGCCATTTTTACCATCATATAAATACACACATTTATTATTGAACACTGTTTTCACACATGACAAATAAAAAACTAAATAACAACAGATGAAAAATAAAACTTTATTTTTTTAATCGACATTAATTACAGATACAGATTAGTACATATTGGTACTTAGTGTTTTTGCAGCAGCATCGAAGAGTTTGGACTTTTTCTTCTTAAAAATGACTCGAATCCAATAATTAATCATCAAAATAGTTGAAGATTAAATGATTCATCTCTATATTATAGCAAAAAATACATGTAAAATTAAAGTTTCAGCAACAGATAATTACTGTACACTGCAAAATCTAATCAGAAGTAAAAAAAAATCTTGTTTTTGGTAAAAAATAATCCAATAATGAGAAGAATTTTCTTTAAATATCTTGTGTGACTGCAGCAGTAACATGTTGGATTCTACTGGTTTTAATTAGTTTAATCTTCAGTATTTAAACTAACATCCTCTCTCCTTTAATTCACATTAATCTCATTAACTAACGCAGCTTCTCTGTGATAATCTGTTCATCCAGTTCTGTCACTGCAGCTTTAATCAGGACTCAGACATTAATTATTCATTATTTATCAAATACATTAAAAAAATCAGCTTTCAAGAGTCTTAAGGCAGTTCAACTGTTTCCTGAGATGCAAACTTTACTACATGTTTACTGCATGTTTACTGCATGTTTACTGCATGTTTACTGCATGTTTACTGCATGTTTACTACATGTTTACTGCATGTTTACTGCATGTTTACTGCATGTTTACTGCATGTCTACTGCATGTTTACTGCATGTTTACTACATGTTTACTACATGTTTACTGCATGTCTACTGCATGTCTACTGCATGTTTACTGCATGTTTACTACATGTCTACTGCATGTTTACTGCATGTTTACTACATGTTTACTGCATGTCTACTGCATGTTTACTACATGTTTACTGCATGTTTACTGCATGTTTACTGCATGTTTACTGCATGTTTACTACATGTCTACTGCATGTTTACTGCATGTTTACTACATGTCTACTGCATGTTTACTGCATGTTTACTGCATGTTTACTGCATGTTTACTGCATGTCTACTGCATGTTTACTACATGTTTACTGCATGTTTACTGCATGTTTACTACATGTTTACTGCATGTTTACTACATGTTTACTGCATGTTTACTGCATGTTTACTGCATGTTTGCTGCATGTTTACTGCATGTTTACTGCATGTTTACTGCATGTTTACTACATGTTTACTGCATGTTTACTACATGTTTACTGCATGTTTACTGCATGTTTACTACATGTTTACTGCATGTTTACTGCATGTTTACTGCATGTTTGCTGCATGTTTACTGCATGTTTACTGCATGTTTACTGCATGTTTACTGCATGTTTACTGCATGTTAGTTCACATACTGACAGGAAAATCTACTTTATAATGTGTAGTGTTATTTCTATTATGGCATTGTAGTTGGTTTTAAGTTATTTGACATTAACATCATGTGCAAAATACAAAATAAATAATTCCAGTTGTGTAGAATCATGTAAAATGACGCTCAGACAGGTGGAGGCTTCCTGTGACGTCATAAATATGAATATATAAATATATATATATAAATGTGGTTAACTGTTTCACAATGCAACCATTCAGGTCTCTTTGGAAGTGCTGTTGAATTCAGTTAAAACTGCAAAAATGTTTATTAAAAGTTAAAAAGAAGAAGGAACCATGTTTGTATAAATAGCATCGAGGTTTGGTTATAATGAGAAATGCAACCGTTATAACTTATATTGAAGCTTTTTAAAAGAGACAATTTGGCATCGACAGGCGTGGAGAGAAGAAAACCTGAAATAAAAGCAGCTGTATATGTTTTAAATGGAAGGTCATACTAAGGAAAGTCTCCTGATGGGCAGCAACGTGGGGTCGTCTGACAACAAACCAGCTGCTACCATCGGCATGATGGCGGTGAAGAGTCTGGAGCAGAAAATACGGAGGAAAAAGAGGAAAAAACTCAGAAATGTTGGAATTAGAGGAGTCGATGTTGTATTTAAAGGTTCACGTTGTTGAGTAGGACTCATGTTACTCAGGAAATGTTAAATTTAACTCATTTATATGACTCATGAAGATGGTTTAGTTTGTGAAAAACAGTTTTAATCATTTTTTTTGTTATTGAGACTATTTCTCATTGATCCAATTATCAAAATGGAGTTAAAATATGCTTTTAATTAATTTCTCTCTGTTCATTTTCATGAGTCTTTTGTTGGTCGATGCACATTAAATAAACATATAAACATATAATCTGGTGATCGGAGCAGCAGTGAAGTGTTTCCCTGGTTAAAAACACTAAAGTGAAGGTGTCTGAGGTGAAAAGGTTCAGACTTTTGACTCACAAGCGTCTGATTCCTGATTCAGTAGAAGCTGAAGTGGGAGGAGGAGACGCAGCAGGAGCCACAGCTTCAACGTCTTCATCAAAGTCGTCACTGAAACACGTGAAGGATGGAAATAAAACACTGTTACAGCAGCAAATCAAACATTTAGGATTTAAAGTGGTCACAGGAAGATTAGAAACTGGTTAAATCACCACAGTAAGGAGCTGTAATTAGAATAAAATAGAAATAAATATCTAATATAAACCATTATATATCCCATGAAAACTGTGAAATTGCACAGAAAATCAGCAAAATGTGAGTAAAAATTAGAGCTGCAACTAATGGCTGGTCTGATAATGATTAATCAATTAGTTTGGTTCATTAAATGGTTTAAATGTGGATCAGTGTTTCAGATTCAACCTAAAATGTCTTTTTTTGTCCAAAGATCATCAGTTTATTATTATAGAGACTAAAGAAACCAGGAAATAATCAGAGAAGAGAAGCTGGAACCAGAGAATTTACACATTTTCTAATTAAAAATGATTCAAATCAATTAATCGATTATAAAAAGTTTGATGTGAAATCAAATTTGGGGTTCCTCAGGGTTCTCTTCTAGATCCTGTGAAGTTTCAGTCATCGGTTTCTGAAACTGATTAAAGAAACCAGGAAATAATCAGAGAATTTGGACATTTTCTTCTTAGAAATGACTCAAATTCATTAATTAATTATCAGAATAGTTGTTGATGAATATAATAGTTGTAACGTGATCAGTTAATTAATTAATTGTTGCAGCTCTGGTGTAAATCTGTTAATCATCATTTGTTGTTTTTGAACCAACAGGAACACCTTTATATTGTAGTATAGATGGATCAGTAGCACCTCCTGTAATATTGTAGTATAGATGGATCAGTAGCACCTCCTGTAATAAGCCAGCTCCTCCTGCAGCAGGAACATCTTTATATTGTAGTATAGATGGATGAGTGTAACACCTCCTGTAATATTGTAGTATAGATGGATCAGTAGCACCTCCTGTAATATTGTAGTATAGATAGATCAGTATAGCACCTCCTGTAATATTGTAGTATAGATGGATCAGTGTAACACCTCCTGTAATATTGTAGTATAGATAGATCAGTATAGCACCTCCTGTAATATTGTAGTATAGATAGATCAGTATAGCACCTCCTGTAATATTGTAGTATAGATGGATGAGTGTAGCACCTCCTGTAATAAGCCAGCTCCTCCTGCAGCAGGAACACCTGGTTCTTCAGCTGGTTCCTCTCCTGCAGGACGTCTCTGAGCTCCTGCAGCGTGAAGCGAGGGCTGTCGGCGTCTCGGTCGAAGCTGCTCATCACCTCCGGATCAGAATCAGTCGACTGCAGCTGCAGGAAAACAAAAATCAGCTGTTCAGCATCACTTCCTGATGGAGAGGAAACTCTGACTAACTCTGGTTAATTAACATCTTTATTGGTTTATAGATCAGATTCTGTTCTATCGTCTTATTCCTTCAGGACTAAAGCTTCAGCTGCTGTGAATTAGTTTATTTAACTGATTAATGTGCATGGTCCCACTTCAATAAATCAATAAATTAATAAAAAAAGAAAGAAAGAAGAATCTGGATTATAATCATATAATTTTCTGTCATATATATATATATATATTCTTAATTATTTATATTTATTTATTTTATTTATTCTGGTCATTGAGTTGCATGTTGGTGTTGTCGTGAGGAAGAAAAAGGAAAAACATGTAACATGCACATGTATGTTGTTAATTCTCTTAACATGTTAATAAAAACACTGATCAAAAAATGAAGATAAAGCATTAAAAATAAATCTGTTAGTTAAAAGTTGAGCATTTATGATTAATAACAGATTTATTTGAACTAAAGTAATAATAATGATTTTAATACTGATGTTAAATAATCAGTCATTCAGTGAATGATGAACATGCAATTTATAAGAATAATAACGATTATTAATACAAGAAAAATAAAGAGGAGAAGAAAATAGATTTCACATTAAAGGTCCCACTTCCTGCAAATAGTCTTATTTATTTATTTAAATGTAGATCATATCTATGGTGTTGATATAAAAGTGATTCATGCATCAAACAAAGAAATCACAGCCTGGATTCAGGATCTTTGACTTTGTGATGTCATAAAGTGACACATTCCACCTTTAAATGCTCCCAACACGACCCAGCCAATCAGAAAACAGGCTCATTAATATTCATGAGACAAAACACACCTGAACTTTCTGCAACTGCAGTGAATCTATGGAACTTCTAATTATTTCCTTTTTGTTGTTAAATCCATTTTTATAGTTTTTAACTCTTTAACATGTTAGTGGATAAATCAGCTTCAGTCAAGTGTTTATTGATTATTGATCAATGAGAAATAGAATCAATAACATCAATTAAGTCATTAAGTGGCTTTAACATTAATGTAACTTCAAAGGCTTTAATTCTACTAACTATGTGTCTCCTATAGTAAAGTTATGGACAGTTTAAATGACATCAGGCAGCATGACGGCCTCATGTTGACTGTAAATAAGCTGATGTAACAGCAGCAGATCAGTTGTTACCAGTAACATCGCTGCTGTGTCTTCGTCTCCTTCAGCCTCCTCTTCATCGCTTCCTCTGCTCGTTAACGGACCCTCTTCATCGGTTCCTCTGCTCGTTAACGGACCCTCTTCATCGCTTCCTCTGCTCGTTAACGGACCCTCTTCATCGCTTCCTCTGCTCGTTAACAGACCCTCTTCATCGCTTCCTCTGCTCGTTAACAGACCCTCTTCATCGCTTCCTCTGCTCGTTAACAGACCCTCGTTAGACTGGAAGCAGGTTTCCAGGAAGCCGGGATCTTCTCCACACTCCACCCAGACTGAGTTCGTCCTCATGGAGTCACAACCTGCTGCTGCTGGGGGCTGAGTTATGACCAGAAATAACACATAAAAACACGTCGGGACTAAAATATACAAATATCAGATAATAATAATAATTATATTAATAATATGAGATAATTACATGATGTTTCTGTTCAGTATTCTTTCCTGATTTCAGCCAATTTCATTTGCTTTAAATAAAACGTTGGTCCAAACTGACCCAAACATAAAAATATTGTTTTCATACACTACCAAAAGATTTAAATCATTTAATTATTCCAATATTCAGTAGAATTATCTTTTCCATTGTTGATAATTTAGCTTCTTTAAAGTTTATTTCTTGATTTGAGTCAATTTAATCTGTTTTTTGTTTGAAGAAAATGTTCGTTTAGACCCAAATCAGGACAAATGATTCCTATTTTATATAAGAATATACATAATAATATATATATAATATTATATTATGATTTTAACACATTTAAAAGATGCTAAATTATCCGTATATATTGGGTTGTGGACTGTTGGTCGGAATAAAAAACACATTTTAGGTTGAAAGTTGATATTTAGCTCATTTAAATTAGTCGATTTGGACAAAAACAAATTTAAAAAAAGACTAAAATCAATAAATAAAAAAACTTGAAATATGCTAAATTATCTACTAATGGAATAAAACTATAATAATAATTCTACTCAATACTTGACTGATTGCAGACCAACATTCCATCCACCATATTTAAACTTTTTATTTATATATATATATATATATATATATACACACACTTCTATAATACATTATAATATTTTGTCCTAATTTGGGTCAATTTGTTTAAAGAAGACTAACATATTCTAAAAAATAAAGAAAAAGATTAAATTGATTAAAATCAAGAGAAATGTTGAAATAATCTAAATGATCAACAATAGAATAAGATAATTATATAATAATAATAATAATAATAAGCCTAAACTATTGGCCTAAATGTCCTTAAATCCTCTCATTTCATTAAATAACTTAAATGAATAAACAGACTTGTGTGTTTTCTTCCTACCGTCCTGGTCGGGGAGGTCTGAGGTGACGGTCCAGACCTGGAGGGGAGGTTCTCCTGGATCTGGGTGATGGTCCGGTCCAGTTCCAGGTCCCTGAGCTCCTTCTTCAGCCTGCAGACCTGGTTCTGCATGGAGGCCAGCTCCTGCTGCCGGGCCTGGGCCGCGGCCTCCAGCTCAGCCCTCTGCTGCACCAGCTGCTTCCCCTGAGCCTCCATCACTGCCAGGCGGTGCCGCAGCTCCTGGTTCACCCTCATCAGACGCTGCTGCTGCATCTGCAGCTGGAGGACGAAACAACATCTGGTCACAGACACTAGTAGAATAACATCAATATAATAAGACCAGCTCCTGGTTCACCCTCATCAGACGCTGCTGCTGCATCTGCAGCTGGAGGACGAAACAACATCTGGTCAGACACTAGTAGAATAAAATCAATATAATATAATAAGAGTTTATTGATGCTCTGGGAGGTTCCACCACACACAGCACTGTTAAAACTAAAAGAAACAGCCTGAATACACAACAGAAACAGAAGAAAGGTAAAAAATAAATGTGGAATCAGCAGATAATTTATATGATTTCTAGGTTTTTCTTGATTTTAGTCAATTTACTCTTTTTTTTAAAGTAAATGTTCGTCCAAATCAGGAAAATTAATTTGAAATGAGCTAAATTTGAACCTAAAATGTCTTTTTTTGGTCCCGACAGTCCACAACGGAAAAAATATCATTTTACTGGCTTTGATGAATAATTTAGCTTATTTCAAATTACACATGCACACACACGCACACACGCACACATGCACACACACGCACACGCACACGCACACACACACACACACCTTTGTGTATAAATATCAAACTGATGCAGCTCCTCCTCCTCATCATTATATTTATATTGATAATGGATCAATCATTGAATCATTTAACAGATAAACCAATAATCAACTTTAATATAAACTGGTCACATTCAGCCTATTTTTGTCTTGGTCCTTATTATAAATAGATAATTAATAAATGATCAATAATCATCGTTATCCACTGATATGAGTCTATATTTCTATAATGAATATAAAGCCTATATAATTACTGCTGGTTATAATTATGTGTTTATTTCTATAATGAATATAAAGCCTATATAATTACTGCTGGTTATAATTATGTGTTTATTTCTATAATGAATATAAAGCCTATATAATTACTGCTGGTTATAATTATATGTTTATTTCTATAATGAATATAAAGCCTATATAATTACTGCTGGTTATAATTATATGTTTATTTCTATAATGAATATAAAGCCTATATAATTACTGCTGGTTATAATTATATGTTTATTTCTATAATGAATATAAAGCCTATATAATTACTGCTGGTTATAATTATATGTTTATTTCTATAATGAATATAAAGCCTATATAATTACTGCTGGTTATAATTATATGTTTATTTCTATAATGAATATAAAGCCCATATAATTCCTGCTGCTTATATTATTATTATTATATTATTATATTATGAATTATCTAACGTGGTTAATTATCTCACAGCTTCCACGTCATCGTTGGTCATGGCCAGCTCCAGCTCCTTGGCTCGGATCTCATCTCTCTGTTTATCCACCACGTCGTTCAGCTTCTTCATCACCTGCTTCTCCTTCTCAGACATTCCTGCAGCGTGGAAAACACCAGAAAACAGGATTTAATGCAATGATACGCTGTAAGGCAGCGTGATATTTAACACTAAACTACACCTGAACCAGGACAAACTTATGAAATATAGAATTAAGTTACATTATCTGCCAGTGGAATAAGATCATTCTACTAAATACTGGACTAATTGGACCAAATAATAATAGTCTAATAAACCAATAGCAGAAAAATATGTTGGGGTTAATTTAGACCAACAATTTCTTTTAAAAATTTAATTAAATCGACAAAAATCAAGAAAAAACTTGAAATAAGTTAAATTATTTACCATGGAATTTTATTTTCCTCTTATTTTACATTTCCTTAAAAGAAAAGAATTAAATTCACTAAAATCAAGTAAAAATCTACTAAATCTACTAATAGAATGAGATAATTCTACTCAGTATTGGACTAATTGGACCAAATATAAAATATATTCATCTGACAGAATTCCATTGTTTTTATAGTGTATTAAAATGAGAGCAGAAAAATATGAGAATAAATTAAATTGTTTTTAAAACTATAATAAAATAAACTGAACCCAGTTAATCTAATTAATCTGAGTAAAATCAAGAAATAAACTGGAAATAAGCTCAGTGTACTATAATGATGGCAGAAATAAATG
>CM060473.1:28499528-28542028 GCA_030544235.1 Lepturacanthus savala
AGTTCCAGAAATGTTCATCAGTGAGAATCTTTCAGGAATAAAGAGATTAAATATTTAGAGTTTAGATCAATAAATGGTTATAAAACAGGAGGAAACTTCACCTGCTGCTAAATAATCAATATTAATCAGTTTAGAATAGTTTGACTTTTTATCTTAATGTTGTAAGTTTATCTCATGTTATGAACTTTTTTCCTCATAATTCTAAACTTTATATTCAGATTTTGTGAAAACCTTGAAATTAGTGTTGTTTATGTGAAGAAATGATCTTATATTTAATATAATTAGTGCAACACTGAGTAGAATTATAATGAAATGTTTTATTCCTTTGGCAGAAAATTTAGCTTATTTCAATTTTCCCCTTTAGATAAAACATTGATCAGTGACTAAATGTTTAGAATTAATATGCAACAGTAAATTAAATTACACCTTTTTACTCAAGTAGTTTCTTCTCTTTCTGTGAATTAACGGTCAGTAAATAGTGTAACTATCTGTGATATATTTATCTACATAAAAGCAGTGAATGAGTTTATATATGTTGTTATTTCTGTTTATTTTTAGGATTCTGACTCATTCAGATCAGATTACACTGGAGCTGCCTGGGAACTAAACATAGTTTAACCTCTATATCATCACCTGCACGTTAACACTTCAAACCTGTTGTGTTTTACATGTTTTATTCTGATTTAAACGCTGACAAACATGTTTTAACCTCAGTAATATGTTTCCAGTGGTTCCTGTGACAGAGACTCACCAGGAACTTTATTAGCAGCAGCTTTGCCGTCTATTTTAAGCCAAAACAACATCTCTGCTGTAAATTCCACTCACGCTGGTGTAAAACCCACCGTGCTGCTTCTGCAGATCCTCCTCAGTGACCGGAGACTCTTTCAGGGACAAACTCACTAACAGCTTCTTATTCTCCGCCTGCAGCTGAGTGATCTGGGTCAGCAGGTCCTGGACTTCTCCTTTCCACACGTCCTCCACCATCTCCAGCTCCTGGAAACCAACAGAGACATGAAACAGCAGCAGTTAAACACTGGATGGAAAAACACTGAATCATTACTATGAAATATAGACAAAAAAATGTGATTTATATAGTTATTTCAATAGTGATGAGTAGAGAATTGTCCTGTTTCACTACTGATAATTACTATAAAACAACTGATACTTCATTAATTCAGCCTCACTATTGGCTTAGTGGGAACGTCACTATATTTATTATTATTATAATATTTCGTATTATTATATACTACTACATATTCACTATTGGAGCAAGTAGTAAAAACTCTACTGGATCCCTATATAAATATGTAGTGTTATAGTGTTGTTACATATATTTACTACACAATCAAGTAGTAAAATCACTGCAGAATCACTATTTAAATGCTTTTTCACTACTCTGCATCATTAATACTTGGAACTCTGCTGTTTCACTACAAAACTCTACTGTTGTGTCATTCAACAGGAGTTTTTCATCAGGGTATTTTTCAGTTTTTCTGCTCTAAATGATAATAAATCTGGGATATTTACAACTGCAAAGGTTAACATGACTACAGAAGAGTCAGAATCTATTTATGTTGCTGTAACAGAGCAATTAATGATACATGGATAGTTTAACTCTATTAATACGGTTTTAAAATAAGCTACCTGCAATGATTAATAAGATCAGAGGTCAAAGGTCAATTATTAGTCCATAAATCCTCTAAATCCACTGAGGATCATCCAGAACATGTAGAATATATAGTGATAGATGTTTATTATTAAATAATCCCACAAACAGCTCAAATCTGCATTAAATATGTAAATAGTCTCTACTACTGATATTCTATTAAACTATTGTCTTATTGTATTGATGATGTGGATATTGATGATATATATTGATGCTGGAACAGTAACATTGGCTTTAATACAGATAAAACACTGTATTTATTGTTGGAGCTGAGGTTTTATACTCAAAGCTGAACCTGGATCAGGTTTTAACAGGTTAAAAAGAGTCGGAGATGATTAAATTCTTGTTGAAAAGAAGGTACGAGAACACGAAAACAAGCAGAACTTTGACTATTTGAAGATTTCTCTGTCACTAGTAAATCTGCCCAAACTCCAAACATCACTGATCTTGTTGTTCACTTACTTTAAATGAATATTTCATGTTTTTCTGCCTCAAAAATCCAGAATATTCCATAATATGAAGTATAAAGCACAGCCTAGTAGAAAGTACTGGTCAGTAAAGTATTACTGTGTAGGATGTCATTAATTAATTAATAATTATCACATTCTACTTTATACACAACTATAATAAATATGAATTGTTGTTCTTCTTGTTGTATGAAATAAATAAATGTGAGATATGAATAAATCTGATCCTTGGTGAAAACATGTTTCTAACAACATTAATGACGGTTCTGATCTTTTTACAGTTACAGAACTTTAATCTGATTAGAAACAGCTGATTTATCTGATTTAACATGTAAAACTGCTGCTGTGGAAAAAGAGTTTATACTGTAAATGTTCTACAGACAAGTAAACAGATAAATAACAACACACACACAATACACAGGAATATGTATGCACACACACACATAAACAAAGACACACACACACAAAACATGAACATTTACACACACAAATAAGAATATACACACACACACACAAACAAAACACAAATACATGCACACGCATAAACACACATACATACAAAACATGAATACTAACACACAATATAGGAATATACACACACATACAAACATAACATGACTACACACACACACACACACACAACATGACTACACACACACACACAACATGACTACACACACACACACACAACATAACTACACACACACACACAACATGACTACACACACACACAAACACTCATAAACAAACACACACATAAAACATGAACACTTACACAAACAATATAAAAATACACACACAGAGACATGTATGTATATTGACACACACACACAACACACACACACACACACACACACACACACACACACACACACACACACACACACACACACACACACACACACACACACACACACACACCTCCTGGTGCTTCCTCTCCGTCTCGTACCGGTCTCTTCTTTCCCGCCTCAGTCGCTCCAGTTCGGCCTGCATCTCCTCGGCCTCCCGCCCGGCGGCTCCGCGGCTCACCAGCGTCTCCAGCAGCTCCAGGACCCGGACCACCTTCGGTACCACCCCGACCAGAGACTCGCAGCCGAACCGGTCGATGACCCGCTCGAACTCCTGCCCCAGCACCGCCGCGATGTCGTAGACGTCCACGACCGTGAGCTCCGCCGCGGGCCTGTCTATCGCCGACATGTCGCGGGTTTTACAGGTAACAGCATGGGTGTGTTATAGACCTGGATAAGGTACCGCCTCAGCAGCGCCCCCAGCGGCCACTGGTGGTACTGCAACAAAAATCACCAAAATCATTTTCCCATAGACGTCAATAGTAAGAGAGAAGCTGATAACACTGTCTCCAGGTCACCTCCAGCTATAAACCTGTTAATAATAAATACTTTTATCCCATAGTTTTAAATCATGGACTTTTTATCCGTCAAAAACGTTTCTAACGACCAGAAAAGCTATGTAAAAGTGTCTATTCCCAGCGTGACGTCACAGCTGTGTGACGCAGCGCGGTCATGTCGTGTCTCGGGAGCGAGGACGTTTTTTATTTATTTTTATTTATTTTTACTCAAGCGGTTTTTAATGTGGTCAGTGAGTGAATTAAACGACTAAATGTGAGTTTTGTTCGCAATTTACACGCCGAGACGAGGCGTGTGTGTGCGCGTGCGTGTGCGGTAGAAAACTCGTTCTTCTGTTTGTTGACGGTTTAAACTTCAACAGCCGTTATATTTACTGCTGCGTTCAAGGACACCAGCAAAGCTCGTAACTTTAATAGACTTGGTACCGAGTAGCACAAATGGCCCTTTTTATTATTATAGAACTGTGATTTGTTGAATTTTATGTTTCTTTCCATTGAGAACTGTATTAAAACAAGTGTTTTATTTGATGATTTTGTACCATCCTCAGGTAAACGTGATTTTTGTCATGTACGCAGATTTTTTTTTTCTGAAAAATCAATTTATTAATGTTCCATATGACTCTAAAAGAACTGGAGAAAACCAGCGAGTGAAATGGTTTATTTATTTAGCTGATGATACAGAAACACAATACATTTACAGTAACATTACACTGTAAATTTATTAACTTATATATATATATATATATATATCCCAAAGTTGTCCTGAACAATTCAGAGATTTGCGGTGCGGTTTATGGAGCCTCTGGTGACTCTGTTGCTGTTAAATATGACATATGTTTTAGAACTTCTGATAATTAATATAACAGAGATTAATACAGACAGAATAATAATATTTACAACGGTTCCTGAAGGCAGCAGCCCTACCTCCACGTTGTCTTAAATCCTCACTGCGCATGCGCAGACGTGTCGCTGCCTTCTATCTTCAGGCAGCTTTTAAAATATCCCAGAACCAGATCAGTAACCTGAGGTTCAGCAGCCGCTATAATAAATAGAAACCATGTAATGCTCTATGAATTTATGGTGTTTAAATATCACCAGTTTGTTCACAGGAAACGTGAGAGAAGTTTATGTTCAGAAGGAGTCAAAAGTCTGCAGGTTTATTCTATAATAGTATAGAAACTAGGGTTTAAAATACTTCAGGAGACGTTGAAGCATCAAATCAAGGTTTTTACTCAAGCTATAAGTGTAAAAGGTCTGGTTTAGAAACTACTTTAAGTATAAAATTATTAAAATTATACAAAACTTAATTATAAGAAATATAAAGCATTTCCATTAGTTTATATACAGTAGTTGACTATAAAAACCTTTTATTCATGAACATTTCTTACATTACAAGAAGAATAAATAAGTAAACTTATAGAGCAAACATAAAAGTCAAAGGATGATTAGAAATTTAAGGTAAATAATAAATTTACAGTGTAATGTTACTGTAAATGTGTTGTGTTTCTGTATCATCAGCTAAATAAATAAACCGTTTCACCTTCTGGTTTTCTCCAGTTCTTTTAGAGTCATATGGAACATTAATAAACTGATGTTTCAGAAAACAAAATCTGTGTACATGACAAAAATCACGTTTACCTGAGGATGGTACAAAAAATATAAAATAAAACAGTGGAAATAAAAATAAAATTAAACAAATCACAGTTCTATAATAATAAAAAGGCCTAATAACTACTATTAACTACTACCTGTTCTAAAGGTGTTCACTGATGATTAGATCAGTTATATTAATATGATTTTAATGATTTTATATCCTGGCTGTAAATAAAGTATTAAGTTAATTCACTTAAAGTGACAGTTTGCCTTGAATCTGCTTTATGTGATAATATGTTAGAAACGGATTTAAATCATTTAACAAATTAAAATAAAATGAAATAAAACCACGGGACATGAAATCAAACATTTATTGTTCATTAGTTTACACTTCTTACAAGGAAAAAACACCATTATCTTTACTAAAATATATTAATAGATCTGAGTGTATAAAGACATTTGGTACAGAAGGAAAAGGACAGAACTTAAAAAGATGCTTTTTTTTTTTTGGACCCTGTAAGAAAAAAAAACTCCCAGAGGCAAAAAGAGGACTTCAACACCTTCTTATTGTAAATAGAACTAACCCTAAATCTCCATATTCAGCCTAAAAAAGAAGCTTTTTGATAATTAAGGACACCTACATGTGATAGTTGTGTGCAAGCATTAAGTTATTTTTATTTTCCGTATCCTTTAATATAATATCCAGCTTCTCCTCTGATAAAGGGACATTCAAGATGTGAGATATACAGTAAATGATACTAGTTTTATACATATACATTATTTAATTCAGTAGTACAGTACGTTTCAAGGCCTCTGACACAATCTTGTACTGTTGATAAAGTTGTTTTTGCACAATAAATGAACACTGTTCACCGTGAAGTCGAAGCCGGAGGTAAATTTAAACGTCTGCAGCAACACGGAGGTGATTTAACAGGAAACTCCTCAGTGTTCATCCACAGACCTGATGTGCTCCGCAACAATAATGTGCAAACAAGGTGATTAGAACTAACTTCTGACGTACGAGTACAAGATCTGCTGTTGATTCATGTTACGGCTTGTTTTTCTAAAAGCAGCACTAGTGTTTTAATCATCTAAAATCTTAAAGAGATGCAGAGAAATCCTTTTAACACAGCCTAAAAGTTTAATATTCCCCTTTTTGAGTGTGAAGTTAAAAATAAAGCAGGGTGGCAGGTGGTTTGATCTTTAAGGATCATCAACAGGCATCGAGGGTAAAGGAAATAAAAATCAGGCTTCTGCTCCGTTTTGGCAAAGAAAAGAGGAGAAAGGAAAACAGCAGGATTGTCGACATGCAACGAAAATGTTCACAAAAAAAGGCAAAGTTTCTCCGGTCGTTTAATCTTCAGCTCTGGAATTTACTTGAACTGGAAAATACAAAAAAAACAAGATTTAATTAATTTAATTAATCACATTTTAATCATGGTTTCAATTTGTGTCTCAAACGATTTTGAGTCTTGATGATAACGAGCTACTAATGGATTTAATTTCAGTGTCAATCCACACACACACACACACACACACACACACACACACACACACACACACACACACACACACACACACACACACACACACGAAATGTTATATCAATATTGAGAAGAATTATCTTATTCTATTGGTAGATAATTAAGATAATTGAGTTTTTTCTTGATTTGAGTCAATTAATTCTTATTTTTAAAGTAAATGTTCATTCAATCAATCAATTCAATCAGTTTACTGGCTTTGACGAATAATTTAGCTTATTTCTGATATATAAATAATATAAATAATACCATTTTTAGGGATGAATTCCCCAACAATGAATCCCAGCCCCCCTTTTTAACAAGCTAATAAACATGTCAAACACACACTACTGGGTTGAAATGTGATGACATATATATATATATATATATATATATATATATATATATATATATATATATATATATATATATATATATATATATATATATATATATAGTGTAACGTATCAGATGATGTCTACGTGTTTAAATCTGTTTATTTAATCATCTTAAACCAAAGCACCAGGTCACTCATGCTGAATAAATGTCTTGTGGAACTAAAAGACTATTTTTAAATAATCCTGATTTCAGTATTGACCTAAATGATCCTGATACTGATGTTTCCCGTCGTGGATCAGGCCTGGTTTGTGTTCTCCTGAGTTGTCCTCACCATGGTTTTGGGGGGTATGTTGGGTTTCTGGGCCAGCGCCGGTTTCTTCAGCAGAGCGGGTTTCCCGGGTTTCGGGGACATGGTGGCCGGATGAGGCAGCGACGCGGTTTCTCCGTTGCCTTCGGGAACGTCGTCCATGGGAACGCCGGCCAGGCCGTAGTGCTGCTTCCTCAGCTCACCCAGACGCAGACGCTCGTTCTCCAGCTGACTCTCCAGCTCCAGAACCTTCACCTGGAAATAAAACACACGGTTCAACCGGTTTCTGCTGGATTCAGGTAGGACAGTGGTGAGGTGTCTCCTCTGGGGGGCGCTAGAGGGAAAATCAAGCTGAAAACAGACGAAACATGTACAAATCTGGGCAAAATTAATCAAACTTTAGTTTCTCTAGTATAATATATATAGTATAATATAATATATATAGTATAATATAATATATATAGTATAATATAATATATATAGTATAATATAATATATATAGTATAATATAATATATAGTATAATATAATATATATAGTATAATATAATATATATAGTATAATATATATTGTATAATTATAGACACAAAATCTGGGGCAGAAAATAGATGAAATATGATCCTGATTCATTACAACAGAGGTGAGAAAAATACAGATTTAACATGAAGATATAAAAAGCAGCTGGTCAGATAAAAAGCTGACGTTAATCTGTTTATCTGAGTTGAGGAATTCTGCAAAGAGGCTTTAAAATGAAGGTCATCTATTCTATTCTTCTTTATTCCATTGTTACTCATTCTCTGACAGCTTTGTGCAGGTTTTACAGCTTTTACAGCTTTTAAAGCTCAGTAGAAATAAAGTTGAGTTGGTGAATATTTGGTGTTTTACTGTGTGTGAAAACTAATTCTCCAACAGGACAATAAAGATATTTATTGTATAAATATATTATTATTATGTTAAAATTTTAATTTTAAAATGTAATTTGTGTTTTATTGTCTGGAGCTCAGGGAGATGAACTATCATCTTTTATTTAATTAATTAAAATTAACCTGCGTTTGAGTTTTTAGTCATAAATTGTGTTTTATTTTAATTCATCTGTGGCTGTAGTTTAAATAATTAATCAGTTAACTTTGTTTTTTGGAGATTTCAGACTTTTTTAGTGAAAACTGATAATAAAACCCATCATAATGCTGTAAAAATAATATTTAGATCACATCATATAATATGACCTGTGTGTCTGATGATGAATGGAGGCTTAAACACTTTTAAATTATGTTAAATTATGTTTTATGAATAAAAAAAGAAGAATTCATTCCATAACAAACATACCTGTGACTCCATTTCCTCTTTCCTCAGCTTGATGAGTGACATTCCAGAGAAATCCATGGTGTCTGCTCATGAAAACACCAGAATCAGATCAGCACCACAGCCTGGCACCTATAGTATAGTATAGATACAGTAGTATATATACAGTAGTAAAGTATAGAAGCTGGTTTTCTGCCCACACCTTTCTCCTCCAGGTGTTCCTGTCCTGTTCTGGTGGATCCAACCACGTTTGCAGCCATTTCATTCACATGTCGAGACGCCTGCTGCAGAACTGACAACTTCTTGCTGTTTCGATCGGCTTTAACCTGCAAAAACACACATCAGAGACTCCAAATATAAGAATATGAGAACATTGAAGCCACCAGAAAGTCGTCTTTTAATTCTTGTGATGAGTTTGACCTTTGAAGCTGCCACCAGCTGAGCTGTACTCGCTGCGATCTCATGGGAGCAGACGATCAGCTCCTCGTATTTACCGGTGTGCAGCACCACTTTATCAGCTGATTCCCTGGAAGAATCACAGCAGTCATCACTCTGCAGCAGGAATCCTGGTTCTACAGGCTGGTTAATAGCTGCTGCTGCTGCTGCTGCTTTATATGGTGAAACCATGAAGAGCTTAAAGACCTTTCAGACTCAACAGCATTGTAAAACTGGCTCAAACTGTTCTTAAGATTCCATTTCCACTAATTAAACCCAGACATTTAGTGTGTGAGCAGCTGTTCAGCAGAAGATTCACATTTGATTTGACAACGTTGTTGAAAGTGAGATGTTTCTAGTGGAATATTTAAATATATTTATAATAACAGTGTTTTACTTCCTGTCAGATCCAGCAGGTGGTGCTGTGGTCAACAATCAATAGAATAAAACAAATAAAAATAAAATTAAGAAACGTGACTCAGTGACATGCTGCTCTCTGCAGGCTTTTATTTTTTAATTTTGCTGTCTTTTTTATTCTTTTCATTTCTTCTCTCCACCATCTTTAAAAATATATTTTTTATTTTTTTCTATCTTTTTTATGTTTCTCTCCACTGTTTGTGGTTATTTTTCTATCTCTCTGCTGTCTTTTTAAAATTACATTTATTTTTTACTTATTTTATTTACATTTTTCTTTCTGCCCCGTTTTATTTTATTTAAATTATTCTCTGCTGTCTTTTTCTGTTTTTATTTATTTTTCTCTCTTTTTTTACATTTTTCTTTTCTCTCTCCACTGACATTTTCATTTTTATTTTATATTTCCTCTTTTTATTTAATTCTTATTTAATTTCTTTTCTCTAAACTGTCTTTTTATTTAATTTATTTTATTTTTTTCTATCTTTATTTCTCCACTGTTTCTCTCTTCTTTTAGGGGCAGGGTGACAGCTTTAAGCTGTTTCCATGGTAACAACATGCCAGAGTGACTGACAGCTCCCAGAGTTCATGCCAGGTGAAGGGGGCGGAGTCATAGCTGTGGTCCTTGGTTGCCTAGCAACAGCTGCTGCTGCTTGACAACCAAGAAACAAAGAGACGAACACCAATAAAGACTCTGAGTTTCTACTGGAAGGTGTTTTTTATGAATTTAGTCTAAAATAGAATCATAATTAAACCTTTTATTCACAGACTGATGGATTCTAACAGCAGAGACTTTACAGGTTTTTATTTAACATAAAGAACAACCTCCATCTTCTCATTCCACTGATCTGCATCAGTTAATCTGTCAGTTAAATCACTGGAAACTGGTGAATTAACTGTGAACCTGTTGGTTTTACTGGTTTAGTTCAGTAGAAGCTGCAGTGGTTGATTAGAGAGACTCTGATGATAAATCAGAATAAACCAGCGTTTATGATGCAGCCTCAAGTCATTTCTCCATTTAAATCAATTTATGTATTGATGAAATCTTCAAGTTTTGTTCATTTAGCAGCAGGATTCATTTCAGTTGAGCCTCAGTTTGATAAAACATTAGAATATATATTTATATTTTATATAAATATATTATTATATGAGCAGCTGAGTCTAATGCTTTACACACTGAATCATGTGAAATGTGTTTGAAACAGGATTTCTGCTTATTAACCCTCTATTTCATAGTGTTTCCATGGCAACAATTACTTTATCTTCATTTTTCTAAAAAGCTGTGATATAAAATCTATATTTTTACAGTTAGGTGTGAAAGGGGGGCTTTTATTTTGAAGGACATACAATTGATGAGGTCACATGACCAGGATATCCCTAAAAAAATCCCCAAATAAAAGATTGAACCTAATTTTTATTCAATTTTAAGTTTTTTTTTTCTAATAGATTAAAATAGATTTATGGTAATTTTCCTCATGGAGTCCCATTGACTTACATACATGAAACTATCCTGAGACTATGTTTACACTTATTCTTATATTTATTAAATATATTTATTATTTAGACCATTTTAATTAATAAAACCATTCATGTCAAGTCATATTTTAGCTCTAGAAGCTTATTAACATACTAATAATCAGATGGTGACATGACATCATTACTGCCCATCAGACATTTCAGGCTCTAACCTCCACTGTATCATAATAATAATGAATAAATTAAAGGTCATGTAGAACTTACACCATCTCAGTTGCTCCCCATCCGACAGCTTTAGCTGCAGAGATGAGTCCTTCAGTCCAGCGAGAATTCCTGGCGTAGAACTCCTTGATGCTGGCAGCTCCCTGAACAACACACACAGTTAGTCCCAGAGGTTTAGGATCCTGAATGAGGAGAAGCTCCTCATCCTCATCCTCATCTTCATCCTCATCCTCATCCTCATCTTCATCTCACGACGTCAGAAACAGAAACTGAGCTGAAAGATAAGCAAACACCAACTCACCCTCCCGCCCTCAACGATCTCTTTTTGTAGATCTGTAGACGCGATGATCAGCATCCGAATGGCCTGAAGGAAAGAAAATCATGTCCAATAAGGATGTTTGAATAAAACCAGGAGATATTTAGAGGTAGAATAATATGAAATCAGAGGAAATTAAAGCACTTCACCTTCATCAGGTCAGTGCAGCTGTTCAGGATTCTGAAAAACAGAGTCAATAGTTGAGTTAAATGTGAATTCACACATTTAAATTAACCCATTTAAACCAAAGGCTTCATGCATATCATCAGTTGAGTCACTAACAAACATGTTAGTACATGTATATGGATTAAACATGTATTTTTATTATTTTATACTCTTTTATTTGCAGAAAACAGCATTTGAATGGTTGTTATAGTTACAATATAAAATGACTGAAGGCCCATAGACTTTAATGTGTTAACAGGAATTTATAAACTGATTTTACAATCTGAAAAGTTATGGATTTTAATTTTAACTTGAGTCAGATTTGGATAAAACTTGTATGAATGATGCATCTTCTTATAAATGACTGATTTAAATAAAGTGAGAAACCAACAAACCTTTCATTAACCTCCAGTTTAATTCCTGACGTGTCCTTTCGTGCCTGATTCATCATTTCCTAAACAACAACAACCACAGGACATTACCAGAGCTCCTTTTATCATATTTAATAGATTTAATACATGTGTAATTTAAGTACTGACATCAATCCTGCGGACCGCCTGCTCTATCGCTGCTGATGTTGCTGCCATCTCTTTATCCACCAGATCTCCCAGCTCCTCCTGACGCACGTCCATCCCCTTCGGCCGCAGCTCCTGAGTTTAGGAAGAATTATTCATTTAATCAAATTTAAATGAGCTGAACAGGAAATGATGAGGAGAGGAGCCTTCTATAAACAACACAGGTGAATCATTCTATCAGCAGAATATCAGTAATTCTGGATTCACCCAGTTCAGGAATCAGGAAACTGTTGTTGGACTGTATGAATAGAAATATTCTCTAGAAATATTAAAGTTCAGGAATCAAACACACATCAAGTCGCAGCAGATTCTCAGATTCTCTGATTTATTTCCGTCCTCCTGGGAAGGAAAACTAAAAATAAAGCAGTGAAACTGAGTTGATCTCAGTTTCAATGGAAGGAAATGAGTCTGGTCACATGTGGAGTCGAGTTTCTGACTCGACTTTATCACATTATCACAGAAATAAGGAGAAAACGCTGAGTAAACCTGATTCTGCTGAATAGTCTGCAGTTTTCTGCTCATTTAAGCAGAACATTAGTCTGAACATGAGGAAATTAAGTGTCTGGCAAGTTTTATACCAGGGGGTCAAACATGTGGCCCGGGGACCAGAACCGGGCCGCTAAAGGGTCCAATCCGGTCCAATAAATGTTCCACATCCTGTTTATTCACAGAACATTTAGTCCAATATTGAGTAGAATTATCTATTTATTCCTTTGACAGATCATTTTACTAGAAATAAACATTTTATTTACTCAGTATTAAATTAATTATACTAAATTCAAGATATTTTCACTTGTTAAGATAATTCTACTCTATTCTAAGGTGAAAATCAATGTGAAAATGAGTCCAATACTGAGCAGAATAATAAAGAATTATCTTGTTCCATCGGCAGATATTTGAGCTTATTTTATTTTAGTTTTGTTTTCCTAAAATAAGATTAAATAGTTTGACTTTTTGTCTTTTTACCTCATATTCTGGACTTTTTATGTCATAATTCTGATGTTTAATTTCAAGATTTAATTTCTTGCACAGTGAGGATGTTTAAATATTTAGAGTTTATATCAGTAAATGGTTTATAAAACACCTGCTGCTGAAATAATAAATACTGATCAGTGATTAAATGATTTGAGTTGAAATGACTGAATATAGAATAACTGAGGCATCATAATGTTCAAATGTCACTTTTTTCCATATCTCATCTCCTGTTTTGTAAATAAAGTTTATTTAATGGTGTACATATTTATAATTTGTACTGATTTCAGCGTGTTTCCCATCAACTAAACTGAGTGCAGCATCAACAGATTATTCTAATAATTATTCATATAAATAGATATAAATCCACAGTGATTCTCAGACCTGGCCCAGGTGCAGGATCTTCTGGATGATGATGCGGATCGATGCTGGATCTGCTCTCTGGAGGCTGGATTTAGACTTCAGGTCCTTCAGGAAGTCCAGACTCTGACTGGCACAGTTCCTGCAGTTCTCAGTCAGTCCTGCAGGATTTTATCACATTTAATCACAATTAATCACATTTAAACCACATTAAACCACATTAAATCACAATTAATCACATTTAATGTGATTGAATGTGATTAAATCTGAATAAATCATGTTAAATCTTGGTACTATTGGTATTATCTGGTATTATTTAGGTATAATTTCTTACGGTCAGCGTGGTCAGTAGCAGCCATGTGGGCGGTGGCGCTGCCATTGATGATGGTGTCTGCAGCTGTGTGGGAGAACTGGGTCAGAGCCCTGAGAAGACCTCCAGCATCTGGAACAGGAGGAAATGAAATAAAACATCATTATTAGCAGCTGATGACCTCCAGCATCTGGAACAGGAATAAAAGAAATAAAACATCATTATTAGCAGCTGATGACCTCAGGTCACTGACCTCGGGTCACTGACCTCGGGTCACTGACCTCGGGTCACTGACCTCGGGTCACTGACCTCGGGTCACTGACCTCAGGTTACTGACCTCAGGTCACTGACCTCGGGTCACTGACCTCGGGTCAGACACTCACCTCCCAGGTTCCTCAGGTAATCAGAGTGACCTTTCTTCACTTTATCGATGGAACTCAGAGCAGCTTCAGCCCGACTCACCAGGTAATCTGAGACAGAACCACATTAAACAACTGAATCAATAGAAGCCAGAAGAAACAGCAGGAATCAGTGAACTTTAAAGGAATCAGGTAATTCTTTACTAACTAACTAACTAACTAACTAAACTAACTAAACTAACAAACTAACTAACTAACTTAACTAACTTAACTAACTAACTAACTAACAACTAACAACTAACTAACTAAACTAACTAAACTAACTAACTAACTAACTAACTAACTAACTAACTTAACTAACTAACCGAACTAAACTAACTAACTAAACTAACTAACTAACTAAACTAACTAACTAACTAGCTAGCTAGCTAGCTAGCTAGCTAGCTAGCTAGCTAGCTAGCTAACTAACTAACTAACTAACTAACTAACTAACTAACTAACTAACTAACTAACTAACTAACTAACTAACTAAACTAACTAACTAACTAACTAAACTAACTAACTAACTAACTAACTAAACTAACTAACTAAACTAACTAAACTAACTAAACTAACTAACTAACTAAACTAACTAAACTAACTAAACTAACTAACTAAACTAACTAACTGACTAACTAACTAAACTAACTAACTAAACTAACTAACTAACTAACTAACTAACTAACTGACTAACTAACTAACTAAACTAACTGACTAACTAACTAACTAACTAACTAACTAAACTAACTAACTAACTGACTAACTAACTAACTAAACTAACTAACTAAACTAACTAACTAAACTAACTAACTAAACTAACTAACTAACTAACTAACTAACTAACTAAACTAACTGACTAACTAACTAACTAACTAACTAACTAACTAACTGACTAACTAACTAAACTAACTAACTAAACTAACTAACTAAACTAACTAACTAACTAACTAACTAAACTAACTAACTAAACTAACTAAACTAACTAAACTAACTAACTAACTAACTAAACTAACTAACTAAACTAACTAACTAACTAACTAACTAAACTAACTAACTAACTAACTAACTAACTAAACTAACTAACTAAACTAACTAAACTAACTAACTAACTAAACTAACTAACTAACTAAACTAACTAACTAACTAACTAAACTAACTAAACTAACTAACTAACTAAACTAACTAAACTAACTAACTAACTAACTAACTAAACTAACTAACTAAACTAACTAAACTAACTAAACTAACTAACTAACTAAACTAACTAACTAACTAACTAAACTAACTAAACTAACTAACTAACTAACTAAACTAACTAAACTAACTAACTAACTAACTAAACTAACTAACTAAACTAACTAACTAACTAACTAACTAAACTAACTAACTAAACTAACTAACTAAACTAGCTAACTAACTAACTAAACTAGCTAACTAAACTAACTAACTAACTAACTAACTAACTAAACTAACTAACTAACTAACTAACTAAACTAACTAACTAACTAACTAACTAACTAACTAACTAACTAACTAAACTAACTAAACTAACTAAACTAACTAACTAACTAAACTAACTAAACTAACTAACTAACTAAACTAACTAACTAAACTAACTAACTAACTAACTAACTAAACTAACTAACTAAACTAACTAACTAAACTAACTAACTAACTAACTAACTAAACTAACTAACTAACTAAACTAACTAACTAAACTAACTAACTAAACTAACTAACTAAACTAACTAACTAAACTAGCTAACTAACTAACTAAACTAACTAACTAAACTAACTAGCTAACTAACTAACTAAACTAACTAACTAACTAACTAACTAACTAAACTAACTAACTAACTAACTAACTAAACTAACTAAACTAACTAAACTAACTAACTAACTAACTAACTAAACTAACTAAACTAACTAACTAACTAACTAACTAAACTAACTAACTAACTAACTAAACTAACTAACTAACTAACTAACTAAACTAACTAACTAAACTAACTAACTAACTAAACTAACTAACTAACTAACTAACTAACTAACTAAACTAACTAACTAACTAACTAACTAAACTAACTAACTAAACTAACTAACTAACTAAACTAACTAACTAACTAACTAACTAACTAACTAACTAAACTAACTAACTAACTAACTAACTAACTAACTAACTAAACTAACTAACTAAACTAACTAACTAACTAAACTAACTAACTAACTAACTAACTAACTAACTAACTAACTAAACTAACTAACTAAACTAACTAACTAAACTAACTAACTAACTCCATCACTTCACTGGAGTCATTTTATTCTACTTCTGATATTTTCACATTTATCTGAACTTTCTCCTCTTTTAATTTTTAGGAATATTCCTCGTTTCTTTTATTCCAGTTTGTTCCAACCAAACAGTGATTTTCTGTCAGAAAGTGAATTATTTGAGCTGCTGAATTAGAACCAATCAGCTGTTTTACTGTTAAAATACCTTTAAAAGGACAAAACAACATAAAACACATTTATTCTCGCTCATATATTGAGTTAAAGGTTGTTTTTCATTCTGTTTAATAGATTTTATCTCATTATTACCTGTTTAAATCCTTTTAAAGGGACATTACAACACAAACTGTAGAATCTCTGATAAAAAGTGATCACAGCTCATAGATTTAACTGATTTTATTACTTTTATACTTCAGGAATAAATGAACTTTTACACTTTTGAGTAAAAACCTTGAGTCGATACTTCTATTTCTTACATTTTCAGTAAATTATCTCTATTTTCTAGTTCTTACACTTTACTGGAATAATGGTTTTTTCACATTTTACTTCTATTCCTCATGTTTTCAGGCCCTGATCTGGACTTTCTCCTCCTCAGATTTGACCTTTACCCTCCTCCATCCTATTTTAACCTGTTATCTGGACTTTCTCCTCCTCAGATTTGACCTTTACCCTCCTCCATCCTATTTTAACCCTGTTATCTGGACTTTCTCCTCCTCAGACTAAACTCTAACATGTTCTGTGTGGTTTTTCAGACCTGGGGAGCTGGTGCAGCGAACATGCAGAGGGTCGTCCATCTTGGCGACGGCGTCCTGGATGATGACCTCCGCCTCCTCCACGGTTCCCTGCAGCAGAGAAAACTGCTCGTCCAGGATCTTCTGCTGCATCTGCTGCTCCTGGCTCAACTGAAGGAAACAAACACTGCAATAAGCTGCAGAACCAGTAACTAGAAAAGTTATAGTTCATATTGGTGCAGGATTGAAGGACGTCACACGAAGAAAAAATAAACAACTGCAATAAAAAGTAGTTCTGCAGCTGCACAAATTCTGCAGATGTGCAGAAAAAGCAAAGCAAAACTGGACATGAAATGAAAAATGAATCGTAGAAAATGTAAAAACTTAATGAAGTAGAATAAACTGAATGTTTTTAGATGTTTGAGCTTTTAATAAATGACATCTGCCACTTTTCTCTGGTAAAATAATCAGCAGATTCATGAAGAATTTAAATAAAGACGTGTCAGTCGCAGCCTAATGTAAAAGAATTAAATGTCTTGCTTTTTAGTGCAATATTCAGTGGAATTATCTTGAAATGTCTTATTCCATTCACATAATTTAGCTTTTTTAAAGTTGTTTTTCTTGATTTTGGTCGATAGTTTAACTTTTTATCTTAAATTTGCATTTTTAATCTTGAATTAAGGACTTTTTGGGGTAAAAAAGTCAGAATTATGAGATAAAAACATCCATAACATGAGATAAAGAGTCAATGTGAGGCCTTGTTATTTATGTTCCACAAAGAAAAACTGGACAGAAAATGGGAAAAATTAATAGATGAAAATAAAAACAGTTTAAAGTGGAAGCAGCTTCTCAAATGTGAGAATTTTAAACTTTTCTTTTTTGCACTGAATATTTTTAGACTGATAATAACTAACAATTAGTTCTATATTCAGTAGAATTATCTTGTATTAGTAGATTATTCTGCTTATTTCATGTTTTTCCCCCTGATTTTGGTCAAATTAGCCTTGTTTTCCTAAAGTAAGGTGAAATTGTTTAACTTTTAAATCCTAATGTTGTATTTATCTCATATTATAAACCTTTGATCCCATATTATAAACCTTTAATCTCATATTATAAACCTTTGATCTCATATTATAAACCTTTGATCTCATATTATAAACCTTTGATCTCATATTATAAACCTTTGATCTCATATTATAAACCTTTGATCCCATATTATAAACCTTTGATCCCATATTATAAACCTTTGATCTCATATTATAAACCTTTGATCTCATATTATAAACCTTTGATCTCATATTATAAGCCTTTGATCTCATATTATAAACCTTTGATCTCATATTATAAACCTTTGATCTCATATTATAAACCTTTGATCTCATATTATAAACCTTTTATCTCATATTATAAACCTTTTATCTCATATTATAAACCTTTGATCTCATATTATAAACCTTTGATCTCATATTATAAACCTTTTATCTCATATTATAAACCTTTGATCTCATATTATAAACCTTTGATCTCATATTATAAACCTTTTATCTCATATTATAAACCTTTTATCTCATATTATAAACCTTTTATCTCATAATTCTGACGTTTTGTCTCAAATTCTTTGAAATACTTTGAATGGAAGTAAATAAATCAAGATAATTCTACTCAGTATTGGACTAATTGGACTAAATACTGAATATTTTCCTCTGATAACATAGATTTTTTAAGACACACTCAATAAAAAGGCATTTTAAGTCTAATCCTCAGCACAAATTAAATTATCTTATCAAGTGAAAATATCTTGAAATATTTAAAATCATCTGTAAATATAATAAAAAATATTTCAGTTTTTTTTTTAGCTTTGTTCTTTGAAAATAAGAGTTTTGATTTAATCTCGTTTTATTATCTCAAATTCTTTAAACAGAATAGAACGAGAGTTCAAGATTATTCTACTGAATAATTTAAAACATAAATACAAGATATTCCCCCTGATAAGATTTATTATTATAATTATTTGGAGCAGAATAAATAATTAACAGATAATTACATCCAGGACTATAAGAAGCAGCTGTTTAGTTTTACAACTTAATTCAAGTCATTTCAAATTAAACGTGGCTTCATTTCCAGACACTGATCCTATGAATCAGGCTGTGCTGATGCAGCGTTTCTATCTTATTTCTGATAATTCAGTGACGTCTCTGCAGCTTTTCATTCCTCATGTTTCTGCTGCTCAGACTCGATTTGCTCTTTGCATCTTTGTGTGAAATCAGCAAAATGTTTTTATTGCAGGTAGAAACGCGTCAGCGTCGTTTTATTAGATTTAAACTGCTGAGAATTAACTTATAATACTTAGAGAAAATAATCAGATTAATTATAAATGTGATAGGATGATGTGTTAGTTGCAGCCTCAGGAGTAAATATCTAGTTTTTGGTACAAATAGTCAAATATTGAGTGAATTATCTTAAAATATCTCTTTCCATCGGCCGTAATTTACCTTATTTTAAGATTTTTTTGGTCAATTTAGTGTTGATTTCTTGAAATAAGATTAAATTGTTTGACTTTTTATCTCAATGGCGTCTTTATCTCATGTTATAGATATTTTTATCTCATAATTCTAACTTTTTATCTCAAATCTTTAAAAACGTTGTAATAAATGAATATAAATCCTGATAATTCTACTTATTCCATGATATAAACTATATAAACGTTAATTAGCTGCAGACTGACCTTCTCCTGCAGCTTGGCCTGCAGCTCCTCCACCTCCCTGCTGCTCCTCTCTCGCTCCTGGAGGAGCGACGACTGCTGGGCCTGCGCCTCCTGCCTCAGGGAGGACAGCTCCGCCTCCTTCTCACTCACAGACCGCATCAGACGCTCCTTCTCTGCCTGGAGGGAGGCCATCGAGCTGTTCATCTGCTGGGACGTCTGGAGGAGGAGGAGGAGGAGGAGGAGGGAGAGGGGGAGGAGGAGGAGGAGGAGAGGAAGAGGGAGGAGGATAGGGAGGAGGAGGAGGAGATGAGGAGGAGAGGAGGAGGAGGAGGAGGAGGAGAGGAGGAGGAGGAGGAGGAGAGGAAGGGGAGGAGGAGGAGGAGGAGAGGAGGAGGAGAGGAGGAGGAAGAGGAGAGGAGAGGAGGAGGAAGAGGAGGAGGAGGAGGAGGAGGAGGAGGAGAAGAGGAGGAGGAGGAGGAGGAGAGGAGGAGGAGGAGGGGAGGAGGAGGAGGAGGAGAGGAAGGGGAGGAGGAGGAGGAGAGGAGGAGGAAGAGGAGAGGAGAGGAGGAGGAAGAGGAGGAGGAGGAGGAGGAGGAGAAGAGGAGGAGGAGGAGGAGGAGAGGAGGAGGAGGAGGAGAGGAGGAGGAGGAGGGGAGGAGGAGAGGAGGAGGAGGAGGAGAAGAGGAGGAGGAGGAGGAGGAGGAGGAGGGGAGGAGGAGAGGAGGAGGAGGAGGAGAGGAGGAGGAGGAGAGGAGGAGGAGGAGGAGGAGGGGGAGGAGGAGGAGGAGGAGGAGGAGGAGGTGATGTTAGATAGATAGTCTGATATATTATATTAAACACAGGATCCACGTCCAGTAACGTGGTGTTACTGGACCACGTTACTGGACCCTCATGATACTGGACCCCCTAAATTACTGGACCCACTACGTTACTGGACCCGTCACATTACTGGACCCACTACGTTACTGGACCCACTATGTTACTGGACCCTCATGTTACTGGACCCACTACGTTACTGGACCCACTACGTGACTGGACCCACTACGTGACTGGACCCACTATGTTACTGGACCCCTCACGTTACTGGACCCACCACGTTACTGGACCCACTATGTTACTGGACCCACCACGTTACTGGACCCACCACGTTACTGGACCCACTATGTTACTGGACCCACTACGTTACTGGACCCACCATGGTGCTGGTCTGTAGACTGGTCTGGATCCGCTCCACCTCGGCCATCTTCTCCTTCAGCTCCCGTCTCAGTTTCTCCATCTCAAACTTCTGTTCTTCCAGCTTCAGAGAAAAGAGATTAAATCAGACGTTTTAGGACCTTCAGAGTTTATCTGTACTTTCTACTTGTTGCATTTTAAAACATCTTTTATTCTGGTTTGTTTTAATTCCTGCTCAGGGTGTCAAACATGAGGCCCCAGAGCCAGAACCGGCCCACTAAAGGGTCTAATCCGGTCCACTGGATGACTATATAGATAATATATATTCCAGTTCTTGTTTCTTGATGGACTCGGCTCCAACCTTCATGTCAGCGTCCTGTTTGATTCGATCCACCTCGAAGCTCAGCTGCTGTTTGGTCCTCTCCACCTCCTCCTGGGTCTGCTGGGTCGCTGACAGCATCTTCACTGTGTCTGCACTCTGTCATTAACACAGATGCTACGTTAGCGTCAGCACATTAATGCTAGGTTAGCGTTAGCAGCAGCAGCCATGTTTAATAGAATCAACTAACAGAATCATCAGTTAGCACATTAATGCTAGGTTAGCATTAGCAGCAGCAACCATGTTTATTAGAATCAACTAACAGAATCATCAGTTAGCACATTAATGCTAGGTTAGCGTTAGCATTAGCAGCAGCCATGTTTAATAGAATCAACTAACAGAATCATCAGTTAGCACATTAATGCTAGGTTAGCGTTAGCAGCAGCAGCCATGTTTAATAGAATCACCTCTAACAGAATCATCAGTTAGCACATTAATGCTAGGTTAGCGTTAGCAGCAGCAGCCATGTTTTATAGAATCAACCAACAGAATCATCAGTTACCACATTAATGCTAGGTTAGCATTAGCAGCAGCAACCATGTTTAATAGAATCAACTAACAGAATCATCAGTTAGCACATTAATTCTAGGTTAGCGTTAGCAGCAGCAACCATGTTTAATAGAATCAACTAACAGAATCATCAGTTAGCACATTAATGCTAGGTTAGCGTTAGCAGCAGCAACCATGTTTATTAGAATCAACTAACAGAATCATCAGTTAGCACATTAATGCTAGGTTAGCGTTAGCATTAGCAGCAGCCATGTTTAATAGAATCAACTAACAGAATCATCAGTTAGCACATTAATGCTAGGTTAGCGTTAGCAGCAGCAGCCATGTTTAATAGAATCACCTCTAACAGAATCATCAGTTAGCACATTAATGCTAGGTTAGCATTAGCAGCAGCAACCATGTTTATTAGAATCAACTAACAGAATCATCAGTTAGCACATTAATGCTAGGTTAGCGTTAGCATTAGCAGCAGCCATGTTTAATAGAATCAACTAACAGAATCATCAGTTAGCACATTAATGCTAGGTTAGCGTTAGCAGCAGCAGCCATGTTTAATAGAATCACCTCTAACAGAATCATCAGTTAGCACATTAATGCTAGGTTAGCGTTAGCAGCAGCAGCCATGTTTTATAGAATCAACCAACAGAATCATCAGTTACCACATTAATGCTAGGTTAGCATTAGCAGCAGCAACCATGTTTAATAGAATCAACTAACAGAATCATCAGTTAGCACATTAATTCTAGGTTAGCGTTAGCAGCAGCAACCATGTTTAATAGAATCAACTAACAGAATCATCAGTTAGCACATTAATGCTAGGTTAGCGTTAGCAGCAGCAGCCATGTTTAATAGAATCAACTAACAGAATCATCAGTTACCACATTAATGCTAGGTTAGCATTAGCAGCAGCAACCATGTTTAATAGAATCAACTAACAGAATCATCAGTTAGCACATTAATTCTAGGTTAGCGTTAGCAGCAGCAACCATGTTTAATAGAATCAACTAACAGAATCATCAGTTAGCACATTAATTCTAGGTTAGCGTTAGCAGCAGCAGCCATGTTTAATAGAATCAACTAACAGAATCATCAGTTAGCACATTAATGCTAGGTTAGCGTTAGCAGCAGCAGCCATGTTTAATAGAATCAACTAACAGAATCATCAGTTAGCACATTAATGCTAGGTTAGCATTAGCAGCAGCAACCATGTTTAATAGAATCAACTAACAGAATCATCAGTTAGCACATTAATGCTAGGTTAGCGTTAGCAGCAGCAACCATGTTTAATAGAATCAACTAACAGAATCATCAGTTAGCACATTAATGCTAGGTTAGCGTTAGCAGCAGCAGCCATGTTTAATAGAATCATCTCAGTGGATTTAGATTAGACTCAACTTTATTCTCATTGCACAGGTCACAGATGTCACATTAACTTTTATTTATCAAAATTCAGACCAAACAGGAAAAGCACTGATGTAAATAACAATATCCCTAATTTACTGTGAGTAGTTGTGTTGAGGAAATGCAAATAAAAAGACTAAATATGTGCTGCTAAAGCTGATTCATTTTAAATTAATTGAATTAATTTACCATAGATCTCTGATAACAGAGTTAATATTTCAATAAAAATGCTCCATCCACTCTGTTTTAGATGATCCAGTAGAAACGTGTCCAGGTCGTTATTAATTCTGATAATTAATGATTGATTAATTAATGATTATTAATGATTGATTTACCTTCCGCAGGAGTTCAGCGTGGCTGGTCACCAGCTCCGTGTGTTTCTCCTTCAGTTTATTATAGCGCTGCTCTGTGGCCTGAGCTCGTCCTGCAGGAAACAAGTCACACATGTTAATAAGAAATAAATTCAATAGCAGAAACTCCTCACAGTCACATGACCTCTTCATTTATTCCTTAATTAATTTATTATTTATAGTTATAGTTATTTAATTAGTCCATGGCTTACCTTACTGTATTAGTTATTAATTATTAGTGTATCTTACTGTATTATTTATTTATTTGTGTACTTACTATATTATTTTTTTTATTTATTTGTGTATTTTACTATATTATAATTTATTTTTTATTTATTTGTGTATCTTACCATCAGCCTCCATGAACACTATTATTATTAATTATTATTTACTGTATTATTTTTATTTAATTCATTAATTATATATGTGTATATCTTACTGTCAGCCTCCAGGAACACTATTATTATTATTTATTATTATTTACTGTATTATTATTATTTATTTACTGAATTAATTATATATCATATCTTACTATCAGCTTCTAGAAACATCTCCTGTAGACTCTGGTGTTCAGACATACGTCTCCTAGTATAATTTATTTTATTTTATATATTATATATCTTACTATCAGCTTCTAGAAACGTCTCCTGTAGACTCTGGTGTTCAGACATACGTCTCCTAGTATAATTTATTTTATTTTATATATTATATATCTTACTATCAGCCTCCAGAAACGTCTCCTGTAGACTCTGGTGTTCAGAGATGCGTCTCCTCGTTGCCTCCAGCTCCATTCGGAGCTGCTCGTTCTCCACCAGCGCTCGTTGTTTCTGAGCTCGTTGCTCCTCCAGCTCTGCCTCCAGGCTGTTGATCTGGGACTTCAACTGGCTGATGTAGCGCTGGGCCTGGACCAGGACCAGGACCAGAGGAGACCAGGACCAGAGGAGACCAGGAAACAAGAAACAAAGTTAGATTTCTGAACAAGGTCAAACTCTTCTTTTAAACAATAAACTTCTACATTCTACACTCACATCCACTGAGAAACTGTCAAACTACAGCACACGACTTCCTGTGTGCACTATCAAAATAAAAGCATTTAAAGGTAGCTCAACTCGACCTTTCAAAATAAATGAAGTCTGATGAAACAAGTAACAGTATCTTATTTCCTGTGACATAAATGTTGTAAATAGCAGCATTTTAACTGTAATTCTTTTTATTCCCTTTTGACGATGAATTAACTGATTAATTTCAGTTGTTAGGTTATTGATTGATGTTGTTAGGGTATTTATTTTAGTTGTTATGTCATATATTTACCATTTTCTGACTATGAATTAACTTATTTAAGTTGTTTGGGTACAAATATAAATACATACATTGATAAAATCTCCTCCTGAAATTCTAAACAATTATTTGAGTTATTTTTTATTTCTTTATTGTATAATGCTCTGATGCCTATTTTGGTTTTTCTATTGTTTTTTCCTCTATATTATGGTTGGTAGTTGCTTTTTTGCAGCAGCTGCTAATGTTCTATGTATTACCATCTGATTTTGTTAATTAACAACATCAGATCATTTAGCAGCAGCCGCCAGAGACTCACACTCCTGCACTTTAGGACCATTTTCCATGATAATATTACACGTCAACCTTTTAAAAATGCAAACATCACTGTCCTGGATTATATATAGAAGCTGAAGCTGAGCTTCAGTTGTATCCCTAACGTCTAAAATCCAAACTGAAGTCCATCATGTCCTCTCGTTCGGAGGCGACTTGTCACATTCCACACGTCAGAGGCAGCGTTTGCATCCACCCGACATCTGACCCACATTCCTCAGCGCTCCGATAATAATAATGAGAATAATAGCAGGTCACACCTCTTCTGTCCACACTCAACCAAACAGAAGCTCGTTCATCACCTCGGCTTTCACCCGTTCCAGCTCCGCTCTCAGCAGATCCATTTCACGCTTCAGGTTCTCAATCTGCAGGTCCCTGTTGGACAAAAGAACAAAAATAACGACGTTCTGAGACCAAACGCTGGGTTTAACACGGACGGATGTGGATTAAAAACTAAATAATAAAAGGTACAAATGAGCCAACATGAACACAAAATGGACTTTTATAGAGACCTGATGAATAAAACTGTATTTTAAAACGTTTATGACTTTCTCATCTGGCCAAACATTTATCACTGACTCTAATAAATAAATAAAAATAGTAAATAAATAAAAATATATTTGTCCAGAACTTTTCTTCGATAGAAAGTTACGATAGTAAATCTCACCTGTCATCAAAGCCTCCGTTGGGAGGTCCGAACGTCTGGTCAAATATGTCGAACTGCTGAGAAAAAGAGAAAAATAAATGAAGGGATGAATAAAGGTGAGATGGTGATAATGGTCATGTGACCGTGACACCATGTGATCATGGTCTAATGTTACCGTGGTGTCATGTGATGTCCTGGTTACGTGACACCATGGTAACAAGATTGTGGTGTTGTGTTACCATGGTGTCATGTGATCATCATGTCATGTGATTGTGGTGCGTTACCATGGTGTCATGTTACCGTGGTACCATGTGACATCCCAGTTATGTAACACCATGGTAACAAGATTGTGGTGTTGTGTTACCATGGTGTCATGTGATCATGTCATGTGATTGTGGTGTGTTACTATGGTGTCATGTTACCGTGGTGTCATGTTACCGTGGTACCACAGTTACGTAACACCATGGTAACAAGATTGTGGTCATGTTACCATGGTGTGTGATCGTGACGTCACATGATCGTCCTATCATGTCATCATGGTGTGTTACCATGGTACCACGTGATTGTTGTGTGACCCTGGCGTCATGTGACCTTCGAGTCATGTGACCCCTCTGTCTCTTACCTGCTGCTGCGGCTGTAAACTGGACGTGGAGACGTCGCTGACCTCGATGAGCGGCTCCGGTTCGTCCTCGTCGTCGTCCTGCTGCTCCGGTTCGTCCTCGTCGGGGATGACCACCACCGGCTTCACGTGTTTGGCCAATGAGGCGGCGTGAAGGAAGTTAGGAGGAGACTGACGGGACAGAAACAATTAAAACAGGAAGTGGAATAATAAATATCTACCAGCTCAGTCCTGATTAATGCCGTTTCCTACTTTCCTGATCCATTACTGTTCTCTGCAACTCTAGAAGAGGAATCCTCTAACGTTCCTCTTCCTGAGGTTTTTCCTCTTTTTCCCCAGTTTAAAGGGTTTTAGGGAGTTTTTCCTTCTATGATGTGAGGGTCTGAGGCCAATCACAGAGCTAGAATGATCTAAATGAGCCAATGAGCAGCTAGTGATGTATCATGGGTTGAAAGTCTCCGGCGGCTGCTGCTAAATGCTCTGATGTTGTTGAGAATTAAAATCCACTGAGTAAAATAAACAATTAATTTAACAACAGTCATGTTAATAACAGTCAAGTAATCATGTTGTGTTGCTGTTGTATAAGCAGCGTGTGACAATGACAGTGATATTTTAAGTAATTACAGATTTTGTTAAGCTTCACCCATTTTTCTTCAATAAAATAAACATGTTTTCTGATTCTCAAAGCAGATTTCACTTTTCTTTAATTAGCATTTTTAAAGATTTTATAACTAAAAAACAGTGACAGTAGTGAAGCAGGTTGAGTCTTTGGCGGCTGCTGCTAAATGCTCTGATGTTGTTGAGAAGTAAAATCTGCTCTTTCTGCGTAAAATAAACTGTTTATTCAACATCAGTTAGACTCAACATGTTAATATATAGAACATTAGCGGCTACTATTTTTTTAATTAGCAGTTTTAAACACAGCTAGCTAAGAAAAAACACCTTAGAAAACCTTTAAAATATTGTGTGAAGCTTTAACAAAAATAAGCCAACGTTCCTAATTTGTACATAAACTGGATAATTTGATCCAAGATGGCGGCTGTGACTCAGCAGCTCGTCTCTTACATCAGGAAGTTTGGGGATCTGGATCATTCTCTTGAAGTAGAGCATGTCTCTGGCTTTGTTGAAGAACGTCTTAAGGCTGGAAAACAAGAAAAGATGAGAAAACATGAGAATTTCCTCTTTAATTAATACAGAACTGCTGCTTCATTATAGATGGAAAGAAAGTGTTGATGAAATCTGTCAGAATTCTGTTAATGTTGTCTTTTTATCTCATGTTATGGACTTTTTAATCTCATAATTCTGACTTTTTACCTCAAATTATTTGAAAAAGTGGGAAATATCTTATATTTAGTACAATTAGACCAATACGGAGTAGAATTATCTTGATTTATCTCATTTTATTCCAAGTTTTTTAAAGAATTTGAGTATGTATTTATCAATTTACTTAAGTTTTTGTAAAAAAAAGAAAAACATATTTGACTTTTTATCTTAACGTTGTCTTTTTTATCTCATGTTATGGACTTTTTATCTCATAATTCTGACTTTTTACCTCAACATTTTTTAAAATAAGTAAAATTATGTGTCATGTCAAAGAATTTAAAATAAACAGTCAGAAATATGAGAATCTAGAAAAATATATAAATTTGGTTAAATCAGGAAAAAGTGGTAAGTTTTATTGAATCTAAAAAAACTGAATTTTGGTTGAATCTAGAAGAAAATGATAGTTTTATTTTATTCTCAGTATAATGTCTCATTTTATACAGACATCATCCAGTGGACCGGACTGGACCCTTTACCGGCCCAGTTCTGGCCCCCGGGCCTCATGTTTGACACCTCTGATCTAAGCAGTAGAGACGTTAATGTGTTAATGTGATTCATGACTGGATGAGTCTGGATTGATTCCCTCATTGATCCCTTCATTGATCCTCATTGATTCCTCATTGATTCCTCATTGATTCCTCATTGATCCCCTCATTGATTCCTCATTGATCCCCTCATTGATCCCCTCATTGATCCCTCATTGATTCCTCATTGATTCCTCATTGATCCCCTCATTGATCCCCTCATTGATTCCCTCATTGATTCCCTCATTGATTCCCTCATTGATTCCTCATTGATCCCCTCATTGATTCCCTCATTGATCCCCTCACTGATCCCCTCATTGATTTCTCATTGATCCCTTCATTGATTCCTCATTGATTCCTCATTGATTCCCTCATTGATCCTTCATTGATCCCTTCATTGATCCCTCATTGATCCCTCATTGATCCCTCATTGATCCCTGATTGATTCCTTCATTGATCCCTTCATTGATCCCTTCATTGATCCCTCATTGATCCCTGATTGATTCCCTCATTGATTCTTCATTGATCCCTCATTGATCCCTTCATTGATCCCTTCATTGATCCTTCATTGATTCCCTCATTGATCCCCTCATTGATCCCTCATTGATCCCCTCATTGATCCCTTCATTGATTCCTCATTGATCCCTTCATTGATTCCTCATTGATTCCCTCATTGATTCTTCATTGATCCTTCATTGATCCCTTCATTGATCCCTTCATTGATTCCTCATTGATTCCCTCATTGATCCTTCATTGATCCCTCATTGATCCCTGATTGGCCTGAGGTCCAGGACGGCGTCCTACCTGTGGAACTGGTCATGGAAGCGGTCCCGGTGTCCTTGCAGGGTGTCGGCAGGGAGACCTGGAACCACCACATGGAACAGAAGGTTCAGGATGAGCCAACGATCTCCAATAATCATATAATCTGTCTATAAATGCAGATTGTGTTCAGGCTGGTTTCTTGTTATTTTAAAGTCCATTTGTCTCATAATTTAATTTATAAAAATGATGATTTTGTGCAATTTTTTTCTTAGAAGAAATATCAAATGGTGTAAAAAGAATGATATATTTTAAATAAATAATCCACCTAGAATACTACTGGGTGTTAATAACTACTGGCTATAATTTAATATATATACATATAATAATAATAATAATGAGGGTAATGACTGGTCTCACAGGCGTGCAGCTTGAACAGCAGCTTGACGGTGAAGTGGTACAGGTGACTACAGTCCTGAACCACCTGGATCAGAGGAGCCAGGCGACACTGGCCTGAGGTCAAGGTGGAGATGGCGATGGACGTGTTGAGCTGTCGGATCACTGCGGACGACAGGAAACACAGGTCAATAAACATCTCATCATAATAATATAACATCTGGATATGTGTCTGGTAAATGTCTCATTAATATCTAGATACTGATCCATGTGGGAGGTTCCCTCAGAATAAATGTAGATAGTTTGGGTAGTTTAGGTAGTTTGGGTTGAATCTAGAAACAAACTAATAGTTTTGGTGAAATATAATCTAGAAAAACTGGTAGTTTTGGTTGAATTAGGAAAAAATGTATTTTTGGTGAAATACAGAAAAATTGGTAGTTTTTTTTTATCTCGAAAAAAAATATTAGATTTGGTGACTTTTTGTTTGAATCTAGAAAAAATGGTTTAATCAGGAAAACATTTATAGTTTTAGTTAAAATGGAAAAAAACATAGTTTTAATTAAATCTAGTCGAATATGAAAAAACTAATAGTTTGGGTTTAATCAGGAAAAAACTGGTAGTTTTGTTTGAATTAGAAAAAAAATATTTTTGGTGAAATATAAAAAAAATTGGTTGTTTTTTTAATCTAGAAAAAAACGATAGTTTTGGTTGAAACAGGAAAAAAAATGTTAGTTTTGGTTAAATTTAAAAAATCTGATAATTTTAGTTGAATCTGAAAAAATTATAGTTTTTCTTAAATCTAGAAAATTTGGTAGTTTTTTTTTATCTCGAAAAAAACTAATAGATTTGTTTAAATCTAGAAAAACAAAAGTAGTTTTGGCTAAATTTAAAAAAAATCTGATAGTTCTGGTTAAATAAAAAAAACTGACTTTTGCTTAAATCTAGAACAAATGTTTTAATCAGTAAAACATTTATAGTTTTGGTTGAATCAGGAAAAACACAGAATTGGTTAAATTTGAAACAAACCCTGATATTTTAGTTAAATCTAGTTGAATATGAAAAAACTAATAGTTTAATGGTTTAATCAGTAAAAACATGTAGTTTTGGTTGAATGAAGCAGATTTAGTTGTTATATTTGATTCTTTGGTTTTAGATTTATTAATTAACAGCAGAACAGATTTATTTCTTTATTTTTATTTAACTTTAACCCGTTTTTTTTTTTTACAAGAGCAGCTTCACAAAAAACTGAATTTTTAGTATTTTTCAGATTTGACTTTTATGGGGATGGGGAGGTAGAAGGTTAAAAACAATAAAATCTAATATATTTAATATAGAAAACAAATCCAGATTCAACTAAAGCACCAAACACTCAATGATTCCATGTTTCACTGAAACATCTGATCAAACAAATCCAAAAGAGTCAAATGTGTGAATTTATACTGATTAAACCAAGTAAAAATAGTCAGAAGTTATGCTTCAAACCTGTTTAAAACCTGACAAACAGCTTTATTTAAGTCTTTATCCTGAGAAACAGGAATGAAGCTTCGCAGCCAAACCAGAGGAAATCAGCTTAATGTCTGTAATTACAGACGTTTCCTCTCAATTTAAACTCAGAAACAGGAAGAGTTCAGTCGACTTTTCCTCCTCCTCGTAAATAAACTGAAGCAGAGCTGCTCACATCAAACCTCCTTTATCATCCAGGTTTCTCTGCCCATTAATAGATAATGGCAGGAAGTGCAGCTCAGGTGTCTGAAGTGGGCGGGGCCTGTTGTTTTTACCTGTCTCAGCCAGTCTCAGCTCCGCGTCCATGTAATCAAACACCTCCACGGTGAGCTGGAACCTGCAGGACACAACCAGACACCGTTGTTAGCTCAGAGGAAACAAAAAGAGGCTGAAAAACGAGAAAAGAAAAGAGCAGCGGAGTTTTAACGACGTTATTTAGTGAATAAAGACGATGAAGCTGCAGCTGAACTCACTGGTTTTAGAATTAAAACCTAATAAAACATCATTTCAGCTCAAAAAAAGCATTAAACCAAATAATCGATATGTTGGAGCCTCAAATCATTCTCATATATTCTTTTATATTTTATTGGAGGCTTTTATTTTACATTGTTTGAGGAATTTTATAATTAATTTTAATATTTTATAAATTTAAAAAATAAAAATACTTCATTTTTGTTTAACCCTTCTATATGTGTTTCATAAATGTACCATAAAAAAATCATTATAAAAAGATTTGGATAAATTATTATAAAATAATACTTAATTTTGGTTATTTAAAAAATATGAATATTTATTTTAACTCTTCTGTATTGGTGCCTTTTTTAAATGGAAAAAAAAGTAATTCTTAATTTAGTTTTTGTTTTTTTAATACATTTTTATTTTAACCCTTCTGTATTGGAGGTTTTTTTAATTGTTGTAAATATTGTTTAATTCACAATTATGTATTTTTATAAAAGTAATGATGAAATCCATAAAAAAATGCTTATAAAAATTCTTAATTTTTTTTATTAATATTTATTTTAACCCTTCTGTATTGGTGTTTTTTTACATTGTTCTAAAAATTATTTCACAATTATGTATTTTATAAATTTAACCTTAAAAAAAACATAATGAAACGAATAAATTCTAAAATTTAAAAAAAAAAATCCTATATAAAAATACTTAATTTTTGTTGTTTTAAAAAATCTTAATATTTATTTTAGCTTGTTTGTATTGGTGCCTTTTTTAAATTGTTGTAGGAATTGTTTAATTCACAATTATGTATTTTTATAAATTTAATGATGAAAACCATAAAAAGAATTAGAAAAAAATGCTTATAAAAAATTCTTAATTTTTTTATTTTATTTTATTAATATTAATTTTAACTCTTCTGTATTGGTGTTTTTTTACACTGTTTACATAATTGTGAATTGTTTAATTCACAATTATGTATTTTATAAATTTAACCTTTAAAAAAATCATAAGGAAAATTCCTGTATAAAATGTCTTAATTTTGTTTTTTTTAATTAATATTTATTTTAGAAATTTAATCTTTAAAAAATTCATAATGAAAAGAATAAATTCTAAAATCAAAAATAAAAATTCCTATATAAAAATACTTAATTTTTGTTTTATTTAATTATGTATTTTTATAAATGTAATAATGAAAACCATAAAAAATGCTCATAAAAAATTCTTAATATTGTTTTTTTTAATTAATATTCATTTTAGAAATTTAATCTTAAAAAAATCATAATGAAAAGAATAAATAGTAAAATAAAACTTAAAATTCTTAGATAAAAACCCTTAAATTTGTGTTTATATAAAACTCCATGTTTAACTCACACATTGTTAATGTCGGTGCCTGCGGTGCGTTCAAGGACCTCGTCTGTGGCCTCCAGGTTCGGTGGAATCTCTGAATGCTGCCATGGCGACATTTTAGCATCACTTCTAGTGTAAAATCCTCCATCAGCAGCTAAATGCTTCTAATAGATGAGGTGTTACCTTGGCATGAAACTCCATTTTGGTGCAGAGCAGCTTGGAGTAGAGCGCCACCAGCTGGCCGTACTTATCATGCAGGTTCCCCTGGAAGCAGCAGGAAACATCAGCTTTTATTTTAGGATCCACACGATGTTTTATTAAAACCTTTTATTGTGACGTCTGAATTTCAAAAGGCTGAAACTTCAAAGGGAGAAATATTAATGATGATTAAATCTACGCATCTAATTAATCTAATTAACATATTATGACGTCATAGAGCAGGAGACAACGTGGATTATAGATGATTTAACCCTCGATTTCATAGTGTTGCCATGGCAACAATTACTTTATCATCGTTTGTCCAAAAAGCTGTTTGTTTTTACAGTTAGGTGCAAAAAGGGGGCTTTTATTTTGAAGGACATACAATTTATGAGGTCACATGACCAGGATATCCCTATTGCTGATGGACATTTGATTATTGATCATCTATAACTGATATTATACATTAATAGTGATTATTGATCATCTATAACTGATATTATACATTAATAGTGATTATTGATCATCTATAACTGATATTATACATTAATAGTGATTATTGATCATCTATAACTGATATTATACATTAATAGTGATTATTGATCATCTATAACTGATATTATACATTAATAGTGATTATTGATCATCTATAACTGATATTATACATTAATAGTGATTATTGATCATCTATAACTGATATTATACATTAATAGTGATTATTGATCATCTATAACTGATATTATACATTAATAGTGATTATTGATCATCTATAACTGATATTATACATTAATAGTGATTATTGATCATCTATAACTGATATTATACATTAATAGTGATTATTGATCATCTATAACAGATATTATACATTAATAGTGATTATTGATCATCTATAACTGATATTATACATTAATAGTGATTATTGATCATCTATAACTGATATTATACATTAATAGTGATTATTGATCATCTATAACAGATATTATACGTTAATAGTGATTATTGATCATCTATAACTGATACATTAATATTGATTATAGATCCTCTACAGCTTCCTTCATTCTTTTTAAATCATAGAACAACAACAACAACAACAACAACAACAACAACTCACCCACAGACTCCCGATCTCCACCAGGCTGCCGTGGTGTCTCATACAGTCCTGCAGCACCTGAGGACGACAATGAAGAAACTTAAATCACACACAAATAAAAATGAAAGGAAACTTTATTTTTACAATATTAGTGCTGCAATAATGTGATATTCTTATTACTAGACATTATAGAGCAAATAAATAAAGGTAATTAGAGAAATAGACAAGTTAGAGACAATATTAATAGAAATATCATCAGAAAATCCATGTCCAGGTTATTGTTAAACTCCTGGAGCTAACGATCAATTAATAACCAATTAAAATGATAATTGATTTATTGATTTGAGTCATTTTTCAGAAGTGTTTGTGCGAGGTGACTCAACGTGACAAAAATATAAAAACCATTAAATAATATGTTTTCTTACTCCCTTAGAAATGTGAATGTAGATTTTTTTTACTTATTTTATCTGTTTATTAGTCACATTTAAAAAAAAAGAAATAAATTCAAGTTAAACTTTTTATTCAGAATAAAAGTCAACCTTTTGAGACAAATGTCAAATGTCCATCAGCAATAGGGATATCCTGGTCATGTGACCCCATACATTTTCATGTCCTTCAAAATAAAAGCCCTCTTTTTTACATCTAACTGTAAAAACATACATTTTATATCACAGGTTTTTGGAAGAAAAAGATAAAGCAAGCGTTGCCATGGCAACACTATGAAATAGAGCATTAAAACATATTCTATAATCCAGGTTGTTTCCTGCCCTATGACGTCATAATATGCAAATTAGATGGTCAGAATTAATCCCTACATAAACTCTGGGTGGTCTTTAATATTTCTCTAATAAGACAATTATCTGATATAATAACATATAATAATAATACATAGATCCATATATATGATCTGTATAACTGGATCTTTGAGAGAAACCAGAACACTGACGTGACCCGGGAACTAACTGAGGTGGAGGTTCTGAAGCGTCACCATCTCCACCAACAGGAAGCTGGTGTTATTACTGATATTACTGATACATGTGGTGGTTTCTTACGTTTCTGTGTCCGTCTCGCAGCACTTTGTGCAGCACGTGGCAGAACTTCCAGCTGAGGATGGAGCTGCTGGCCAGAGGGAAGCCCAGAGCGTAGGACCAGAAGGTGAAGGCCCCCTTCTCCCTGTGGGTCCCCAGGATGATGCCTGGAGGTTCAGGTCAGGAAAACACTCACACATTCATTTATTACCTGTTAGAATAAGGAACCGCTGGTTAATTATGATGGATTAACAAGCTGTTTTATTACTGCTGAGGTGGACGGTCTAATCACTATTAACAGTCAATGAAGCAGTTTATGGAATAAGAATAAATAAAAAAATAATGAATATTCAAACAACACTAGATAAAATGATTTATTTGTTATTTATTTAGTTAATTATCATGTAATAAGAATGGAAAAATACTGAATATTCTCAGAATTATCCCTAAAATACTAAATGAAAAATATATTATATTATAATATTATTACCTATAATAATTAACCCTTTATTCTGATTCTGTTTTATTTTATATAAAGTGGTTTTGGGAGCCCAGGAAAACGTATATATAATATTTTCTAATGATTATCCCCAAAATGCTTTAATTATTATGGAAGAAAAATGGAAAAATATTGAATATTCTTAGAATTATCCCTCAATGCAAACTAAACTAAATGCAAAATGTAATACAGAATATTCTGAGAACCATCTTCATGATGTTTGGTTAATTATTATGGAATAAAATGTTGTTTTATTCTGTTTTACTTCATTAAAATGATTCTGTTTTATTTTATGCCCAGGTATTTTCTGATGATTATCCCCAAAATGCTGTTAATTATCATGGAATAAGAGTGAAAAAATACTGAATATTCTCAGAATTATCCCTAAATATACTAAATGGAAAACATAGAATATTCTTAGAATTACCCTCAACATGTGAGGACCAGTTACAGCAGCTGCTTTATTTAAACCCATTAAACAGCATCAGAGTCTTTAAACGCTGCTTCATCATGACTTGATGTGTGAACCTGCAGTGAGTCACCATGAAACAGCAGCAACTTAGAGTTTATTTTAGTTTCAGGTGTTTTTTCCTGTAATGAAGGATACGTCGAGCATGTTTCTCCTTCACCGGCGTCTCGGTGGAGTTTATGGCTTTACTGATGCTGCTCAGCTGTGAAGGACGACAGGAAGTTAATGACAAACATGAACTCAACTCATTTCATGCTGTACAGGAGGAAGTCTGCATCCAAAATCACACACAAGGTCTAATACTAGTAAATTTATACAGAACATTTCAACATTCTACTGGAATCAGCTCGATCTGACATGAACCCACTCGATTTTAAAATATTAAATTAGAATGTTTTTATTACTTAGGAATTTATCATAATGACATATTACAGATTATTTTTAATATATATATGAATAAAACAACTTTCAGTGATGAGACAGTGATGCTCACATGTCAAATGTTAATGAGCAAACAGGATATCCTGGTCATGTGACCTCATACATTGCATGTCCTTCAAAATAAAAGCCCCCTTTTCATACCTGAACTGTTTTCTATCACAGCTTTTTATAGAAAAATGAGTAGAAAGTAGAAAAAGTAGAAAAATCCCTCAAATTAGCATGTTTCCTATTGAGGTTTGAGACGTTTGATTTGACTCTTCAGCTGCATGAAACATGACTTATACAAGGTAAAAATGATGTGAATGTTTATTTCTTAAAATGGTCGAAATAATAAATATATTTAAGAAATATAAGAAAACGTAAACATAGTTTCATGCTATTAGGTTGAATACATATGAGACAACTTTCAGTGATGTTCACATGTCAAATGTTAATGAGCAAACAGGATATCCTGGTCATGTGACCTCATACATTGCATGTCCTTCAAAATAAAAGCCCCCTTTTCATGCCTGACTGTAAAAACAGGTTTTCTATCAGAGCCTTTTCTAGAACAATGCAGATCAGTGATAGTTGTGTTATTAACACGGCATCAGGAGACAACAACACGTTTATTTGGGTTTTAGACTCAGACTCTGCGTCTCCTTCATGTTCCAGCTCATCTGAACTCGTCCTGCAGGTAAAACAGGTTGAAGGAGCAGAAACAGTCTGGATCAGGATGAATCCGTCCTCTACAGACTGGATTCATAGCTTCTCTTGTTAAAATAATAAACCCTTGTTGTTGTTGGGTTGTTGCATCGTGAACTTCCTTGTTAAAAACATGAGGTCAGACTCGTCCGTTTAAACCCAACAACAGGAAAATGCAGAAAGCTGCTGCTGAGCTGATGTTATCTACTTCCTGTGACGCTCAGGGACACAAATTAACGTCTGAACTCCACCTAAACACTGGATTACTGCTGGGCTGGGCTGTTTGACAGGAAGTTTGGTGAAAATGTTCTAATGTGGACCCTGGAGACACAGAATTAACAAAGTCTAGAGTCAATGAAGCCAAATAAAAATGACCTGAAGAATACGGAATATTCTCAGAATTATCCTTAAAATGTCTTATGTTATTATGGAATGATGGCCTAGAAAAGCATTGGTTTATTACTGGTTATTAACTGTTTATTACTGGTTATTAACTGGTTATTAACTGGTTTATTACTGGTTTATTACTGGTTATTAACTGGTTTATTACTGGTTTATTACTGGTTATTAACTGGTTTATTACTGGTTATTAACTGGTTTATTACTGGTTAATTACTGGTGATTAGCTGGTTTATTACTGGTGATTAACTGGTTATTAACTAGTTGATTACTGGTTATTAACTGTTTATTAACTGGTTGATTAGTGGTTATTAACTGGTTATTAACTGGTTATTAACGGTTTATTAACTGGTTATTAACGGTTTATTAACTGGTTATTAACAGTTTATTAACTGTTATTAACTGTTATTAACTGCTATTAACTGCTATTAACTGTTATTAACTGTTATTAACTGTTATTAACTGGTGATTAACTGGTGATTAACTGGTTGATTAGTGGTTATTAACTGTTATTAACTGGTTATTAACTGTTATTAACTGGTTATTAACTGTTATTAACTGGTTATTAACTGTTATTAACTGGTTATTAACTGTTATTAACTGTTATTAACTGTTGTTAACTGGTTATTAACTGGTGATTAACTGGTTATTAACTGGTTATTAACTGGTTATTAACTGGTTGAATCCCAGTCTCTCCAACACTAAATGAACAGCTCGTTTTCATGTTTCCAGGGAGGAGACGAGTTATTGGACAATGATGAGTTTGTTGTTGTTGGAGGACGAACGACAGATGGTGAAAGAAGAAAAAACTGGAACAGAAACAATAACAGATGGAGAGAGAGAGACAGAGAGAGAGAGACAGAGAGAGAGAGAGACAGAGAGAGAGACAGAGAGAGAGAGACAGAGAGAGAGACAGAGAGAGAGAGACAGGGAGAGAGAGACAGGGAGAGAGACAGAGAGAGAGAGACAGGGAGAGAGAGACAGAGAGAGAGAGACAGAGAGAGAGAGAGACAGAGAGAGAGAGAGAGAGACAGAGAGAGAGACAGAGACAGAGAGAGAGAGAGACAGAGAGAGAGAGAGAGAGAGAGACAGAGAGAGAGACAGAGACAGAGAGAGAGACAGGGAGAGAGAGAGAGAGAGAGACAGAGAGAGAGAGAGAGACAGAGAGAGAGACAGGGAGAGAGAGAGAGAGAGAGACAGAGAGAGAGACAGAGACAGAGAGAGAGAGAGAGAGACAGAGACAGAGAGAGACAGAGAGAGAGACAGACAGAGACAGACAGATATATTCTGCCTATAATTCTCCTTTTAATCGTCTCGTTCTATATCTTGTGTTTGTGTTAATCTCCTCGTTCGTCCTTTCATTGTTATTTGAGCTGCTCTGTGTCCTGAATTAGAACCAATCAGCCATTTTTACTGTTAAAATACCTTTAAAAGGAGAATAAAACACATTTATTCTCTAATAGTGATAACAGCTCATATAGTCTGTAGTGTTATATTTAATAGATTTTATCTCACTTATTATAACCTGTTTAAATCATTTTAAAGGGACATTACAACATAAACTATAAAATCTCTGATATAAACTCATTACAGCTCATAGATTTAACTCATTTCTGTTTATTTATACATTTATTTTTACAATTTAAGTCGTTTTTAAACCAGAACTTTTACACTTGGAGTAAAAATCTTGAGTTGATGCTTCAACTTCTCCAGAAGGATTTTAACCCTCGAATCTCTCCTTCTACCTGAGGAATGGTTGAATTCTCCTGCTGCTCTGACCTTTATCTGACACCAGCCATGTTCTAAACTCTCCTCTAAAATCCTTCATCTGTCCTTGATCAAGGCCGCGACGAGGACCTGCAGCAGGAAGACCAGACCAACGACTCCACAACCACCAACTGTTCTTCAGATTAAACATTCCATCACTTCAACAATAAAACAGAAACTTCACCAAACGGCAGCGTATTTTCCCTAGAAGTCGATGATATGAAACACACTCACAGGGACCTTTGACCCTGGCATTAAGGTCACAGGAGGTCGACGGAAACCTGAAACAAGGAGCTGCTGAATCTGCTGAATCCAACCGCTGAAGCCTCAGCAGCAGAGAGGAGAAGTGACAGGAGGGAAATCCTCCGATAATCCGCTAACACTCACCGCCCGTTACTTATTACCACACACACACACACACACACACACACACACTCACTCACACACACTCTCTCTCTCACACACACTCACCACGCCGTCGTCCCTGTTTTTCTGCAGCAGCGAGTCCATGAGTCGGAGACGTTTCCTCTAACGAGGCATCGGCAGCGTTTAGTTTGTGGTTTATAGCGACGGCTCTTATTTCACGTCCTTATCAGCTTAATTCAACACGCGACAAGGTCACACCTGGACGTGAACACCTGTCAGGACTCCGTTTACCTGACCACAACTGACCTCACCGTCAGGTTTATATGATATGGAAGGAAATCTAATTCTCACGTTAGTTTGACTAAAACTGGACATTTAAACCTCTACTGCATAGCGTTGCCATGGTAACGAATACTTTATCTTCATTTTTGTCCAAAAAAGCTGATATAAAATCTATGTTATTACAGTTAGGACTTTTATTTTGAAGGAGATGCAATTTCTGAGGTCACATGACCAGGATATCCTGTTTCCTCATGGACATTAGACATGTGACCATCACTGTCTCATGACTCATGTTGTTTTATTTATAAAATTGTTGAGATATGTCAATATGCAGATATGATAAATTCCTGGTGTATTCAACCTAATAGCATGAAACTATGTTTACAACGTTTTCTCTTATTTCGACCATTTTAAGAAATAAACATTCACAACATTTTATCTTGTATAAATCATGTTTCCTGCAGCTGAAGATTCACCTTAAACGTCTCAAACCTCAATAGGAAACATGTAAATATGATGATTTTTCTACTTGTTCATCAGCCTCAACGAGTGAATTAGTCACTGTTACTACGGCAACTAACGGCTATTCTGATAGTTGATCAATCTATTGATTTCTGAATGAAATTAATCGATTGTTTGGTTCATTAAATGGTTTAAATGTGGATCAGTGTTTCAGATTCAACCTAAATGTCTTTTTTTATCCAAAGATCATCAGTTTATTATTATAGAGACTAAAGAAACCAGGAAATAATCAGAGAAGAGAAGCTGGAACCAGAGAATTTACACATTTACTGATTAATCAATGACTAATTGATGAATCAATGATCAAAATAATTAGTGATTAATGTGATAGTTGGTAAACATCGCTGCCCCCACACCCACACACACACACACACCCACACACACACACACCCACACCCACACCCACACCCACACACACACACACACACACACACACACACACAGCTACTGAGTCTATGACTGACTTCTATACAACAAATATAAACTATTAACTGTTATAAACTATTAAATATAAACTATTAACTGTTATAAACTATTAAATATAAACTATTAACTGTTATAAACTATTAAATATAAACTATTAACTGTTATAAACTATTAAATATAAACTATTAACTGTTATAAACTATTAAATATAAACTATTAACTGTTATAAACTATTAAATATAAACTATAAATAAACTATTAAATATAAACTATGAATAAACTATTAAATATAAACTATAAATAAACTATTAAATATAAACTATGAATAAACTAGTTCATTTTTAAATCCGTGAACTGAAATGTGAACTAATTCATGTAGAAACTGAATTTTTCTATTTTTCCAACACCTTTAAAGCTTTTTTTTTACCGTGCAGTAAAACGTCATTGAGAATAATTTAATTTAATTTGTGAAGTCTTTTTATAATAAAACTATAAAATTCAGGACGTTTCCAAAGTGAAACAATGAGCCCTTTAAATGATGGATAATCAGGATTATACTGTTTTATTTGTGGAGGTTTATTAGCTTTTATTAAATTATGTCTAATTAAATTATCTTTACAGCTTCCACTAAAATATTCAACAAAAGAAAAACTGTCCTGGTCGTATTCAGAGGATTTACTGAAGCTGCTCGTGATCCACATGATGCACATGATTATAAGTTATAGACTGAAATATATATATATATAAATATATATATATAATATACACAGAATCATGATCAGAGACATTTGATGTGTTTTAAACAGAAAAATCATCTGATTCACAATATAAACATGTTTAAATAGACTGATAATCATGTGAAATCTGGAAGTTGGATCCAGAGAATTTGGACATTTTCTTCTTTAAAAAGTGACTTAATTCAATTATTAAAACAGTTGTTGATCGATGTGATAGTTAATTAGTTAATTGACTAATAATAATAAAACAGTCTGGTAAGTTCTCTCTTATTTACTCTTATTAAAGCTTTAAAACAATGAAAATACAACAATTTGCCTTATTATATATTCAAATATTATATATTATACCCTCTTTATAACAGGATATAAATAATAGATCTAGTTTAACCAGAGCTGGAACCAGAGAATTTACACATTTTCTACTGAAAAGTGTCTCAAACACATTAAAACGTGGCTGAAAATAAGATATAAACAATACATTTGAGGTTAAATGTAGTTAAAACTAATGAAATGATAGAAAAATATCCACATAAGTGTTAAAAAACTAAAATAATCTTATTTTTAGATTAAATTACTTGAAATAGAACATAATGCAGCCCAATAATAAGGTAAATATAATAAATATAAGGAAATATATAAGGAAAATTCTTGTTTTTCACTGTTTTCTAATGTAAAATGTCTTTT
>CM060473.1:28544528-28577028 GCA_030544235.1 Lepturacanthus savala
AGTAGTACTATAGTAATATACAGTAGTACTATAGTAATATACAGTAGTACTATAGTAATATACAGTAGTACTATAGTAATATACAGTAGTACTATAGTAATATACAGTAGGACTATAGTAATAACACAGTAGTACTATAGTAATAACACAGTAGTACTATAGTAATAACACAGTAGTACTATAGTAATAAACAGTAGGACTATAGTAATAACACGGTAGTACTATAGTAATAACACGGTAGTACTATAGTAATAACACGGTAGTACTATAGTAATAACACGGTAGTACTATAGTAATAACACGGTAGTACTATAGTAATAACACGGTAGTACTATAGTAATAACACGGTAGGACTATAGTAATAACACGGTAGGACTATAGTAATAACACAGTGGTACTATAGTAATAACACAGTAGTACTATAGTAATAACACAGTAGCACTATAGTAATAACACAGTAGCACTATAGTAATAACACAGTAGGACTATAGTAATAACACAGTAGGACTATAGTAATAACACAGTAGGACTATAGTAATAACACAGTAGTACTATAGTAATAACACAGTGGTACTATAGTAATAACACGGTAGGACTATAGTAATAACACGGTAGGACTATAGTAATAACACGGTAGGACTATAGTAATAACACGGTAGGACTATAGTAATAACACAGTGGTACTATAGTAATAACACAGTAGTACTATAGTAATAACACAGTAGCACTATAGTAATAACACAGTAGCACTATAGTAATAACACAGTAGGACTATAGTAATAACACAGTAGTACTATAGTAATAACACGGTAGGACTATAGTAATAACACGGTAGTACTATAGTAATAACACGGTAGGACTATAGTAATAACACGGTAGGACTATAGTAATAACACAGTGGTACTATAGTAATAACACAGTAGTACTATAGTAATAACACAGTAGCACTATAGTAATAACACAGTAGCACTATAGTAATAACACAGTAGGACTATAGTAATAACACAGTAGTACTATAGTAATAACACAGTAGGACTATAGTAATAACACAGTGGTACTATAGTAATAACACAGTGGTACTATAGTAATAACACAGTAGGACTATAGTAATAACACAGTAGGACTATAGTAATAACACAGTAGGACTATAGTAATAACACAGTGGTACTATAGTAATAACACAGTAGGACTATAGTAATAACACAGTAGGACTATAGTAATAACACAGTAGTACTATAGTAATAACACAGTAGGACTATAGTAATAACACAGTAGTACTATAGTAATAACACAGTGGTACTATAGTAATAACACAGTGGTACTATAGTAATAACACAGTAGTACTATAGTAATAACACAGTAGCACTATAGTAATAACACAGTAGGACTATAGTAATAACACAGTAGTACTATAGTAATAACACAGTAGTACTATAGTAATAACACAGTGGTACTATAGTAATAATACAGTAGGACTATAGTAATAACACAGTAGTACTATAGTAATAACACAGTAGTACTATAGTAATAACACAGTAGTACTATAGTAATAACACAGTAGTACTATAGTAATAACACAGTAGTACTATAGTAATAACACAGTAGTGACTAACAGCAATTTACAGCAGAAAACCTTAAATAACCACCAACATGTTTTCAATCTACTGCTTCTGGGAAAATGAGTTTTAATCAATTGGATTGTTTCTTATATAGAAACAAGATTTTAGAAAAACACAGAGTTGAATGATCTGAATACCAGGGTAGTATGAATCCTCATTATATCTAACATTAATCTAATAAACATTAGATTTTACACCATTATATGAACCAAAAACTAATCAATTAAATCATTTGTTAGTAGAAAATGATCTTAATCTATTAGTGGAGGACACAGATGATGAAAACACCTAGTTTCATATACGTCAGTGCAGGATTTTCTTCTTCCTTCACATCATGAAACAACAACGTTTGCAATTCAAATGAACAAAGAGACGGACTGATGTGTTTTATTCATATAGATCATTAACTCTCTGCTGCATAGTGTTGTTATACAGCAACGATTACTTCAGGTTTCTATAAAGCTGCGATAGAAAGTCTATGTAGCCATGAAAGGGGGGCTTTTATTTTGAAGGATATACAAGGATATCCCTATTGCTGATGGACGTTTGACATGAGAATCATTGTTTGAAGCTTGACTTTTATTCTGAATTTTGGGAATTACTTTTGAAAGAAAAAACTGTCTTTATATTATATAGTTCTAGGTTAAAATCTGTTTATATATATATATACATACATTTTATTTAGATATTTAGTTCATTATATGTTCTTGTATTTTTTGTATTTGAATTAAACTTTTATTTAAATTTTTAATTATTAATAAAAACAATTAAAAAGTGTAGTTTTCTTTTCTTTTAATATTGTTTTAATTAACATTATTTCTTAATATTACAGCATGTTTTTCATCAACATGCTGAAAATATTAGAGCCACTGGGAATAAATATATATATATATATATATATATACACACACACACACACACACACACACACAGTTTTAAGTTTCATGGGGTTAATTCTAAGTTCTCAGGAAGTTAAAGGAATAAAAAACTCGATGAAACTGTTTTTGAGGGAGAAACTTTCACAGTTTGTGAAAAGCTGATAAAACTCAGCAGGAAAAACTGAACCCAGTTCAGATAAAGACAGAGAGTAAATGCTGTTTGTTTAGTTATTCAACCTGATCCAGCCTCATGTTACTGAGTCACACCTGTGTGTGTGTGTGTGTGTGTGTGTGTGTGTGTGTGTGTGTGTGTGTGTGTGTGTGTGTGTGTGTTAAACAGCAGCTTCGTCAGCAGCAGCACTGACAACATTCCACTGTCTTAATTAAACCAGTTTGCTGGTGTTAAACCACAGGATTCACTATGAATCCACACAGAGACAAACCTCTGCTTTCACCACAGAATCTGATCTCTGCTCCTCACAGTCTGAAAGTTAAAACGCTCAAAGACTTTAGTCCGGAGAAAGAAACGTGGAGGAACAGGAAGGACGAGATGAGCCAGAAACACAAAGACGGAGGAATGAAGCTGTGGTTTATCAGCTCGCTGTCACAAGTTCAATACAACTGGTGCCATGAAGACGTCCGAAAATAAAGTTTAACCACAGAAATGACTCATCACAAGGAAAAGTCCTGACTGAAGTATTATTATATGTAACCTGTAGTAGTTTTATATTAGTGTACAGTTTATTTTCTATATATTCAGCACTTTGAATTGTTTTTAAATAAAACTTTATTGTGTGACTTTGTCAGGCAATAAAGTTTTATGATATAAATATACATTTTTATGATATAAAGGGACTATTGACATTTACATGAATATTTATTAAAATTAAATTAAGTTTAGAGGGAAAAATCTATTTGTTGGAGCTAAAACCATGTTAAATATGAGCCGATGACTCAAAGGACAAAACATGTTAAAGTTTAAAGTCTATTTTGTCTGAAAAGTCACTAAAGCTGTTAAATAAATGTGTAAGTTTATGTATCAAATACTTCAAGAGTCAATGTAAACGAGTGACAAATAAACCTGTTTGTCCTTTTTGTTTTACAGTGAAACACCATTAATGATAAAACACTGTTGTGGAAACATGGGGGCGTGGCCAGGGGCGGGGTCAGGGTGGGGTCAGGGGGCGGAGTCACAGGCCTTTTCCTGCTCCTGACAGCTCCAACTCATGGTGTGATATGAAATATAAACATTATCCTCATTGTTCATTATCTTCATCTTTATCTTCAGTCTGGAAATAAATTCTATGATGAAACTGAAAAGGTTTTTCCAGAAAAAGACATGAAATACGTTTAAATATTTTATATATTTTAAATTAAATATTAAAAACATAGAATTGTTAGACACAGATATAAAAATTAACTGGTTCCACTTGTGATTAATGAATCACATCATTAATATTAAACATCTCCTCTCACATCAGATTAATGTTGTTTCATTCATTCATTCATAGAGTATAGACTATATTTATATATAAGAAATAGCTGTAATATTTTATATCTGCATGTTATTTCCATATGGAGTTTTTAGCATATTAAATCCTATAAAATCTAAATGAATTTGAATCTAACATAAATAAAATAGTGAGTTAACCTGAGTCTCTACAGTCCACAAACATGTCAAACACTCACAGTTTATTCTATTCTACGTCATTTATTATTAATTCTTATTATTGTTGCAGTTATTCAACAAGTTTGGTCTCGTATACGTTGTCTGATTTAACGTCCTGTGATAAGTTTGAACTGTTTGAAGAAGCCAAAGAAATTTACATTTACACAAATGTGAACAATAAAGTTAAATTATTGTTTCGCTGCTTTTAACGATCTGATAAAATGCAGGAAAAAACACAAAGATGTGGAATTCCCCACACACACACACACACACACACACACACACACACACACACACACACACACACACACACACACACACACACACACACACACACACACACACACACACACACACACACACACACACACACACACACACACAGTTAGTTCTGTTACCCTGTGGGGTCTGGGTTAAATATCTACATATCTACAAATATCTACATAAAAATATATATTATATCAGCAGAATGCTGGACCTCAGCCACGTTAAACACACACACACACACACATACTGGTTTATGTAACACCATGAGGTACTGGTTAAATACCTACATTATAGGGACCTCCCTTTGTAAATGAGATACATGTATAAAAAATATAATATTAGCATAATGCTGGACCTCAGCCACATTATACACACACTTTAAAAAATACACACACATACACACGTATAGGTTATGCGACCGTGTGGGGTCTGGGTTAAATACCTACATTATGGGGACCTCCCTTTGTAAATGAGATACGGGTATAAAAATATATATTATATCAGCAGAATGCTGGACCTCAGCCACGTTAAACACACACACACACACACACACACACACACACACAAATACACACAGGTTTCTGTGACCCTATGGGGTCCAGGTTAAATACCTACATTATGGGGACCTCCCTTTGTAAATGAGATACAGGTATGAAAATATATAATACTACGATAATGCTGGACCTCAGCCACGTTAAACACACACTTACAAAAATACACACACATACATACATATAGGTTATGCGACCGTGTGGGGTCCAGGTTAAATACCTACATTATGGGGACCTTCCTTTTTAAATGAGATACAGGTATAAAAATATAATACCAGCAGAATCCTGTACCTCAGCCACGTTATCGCACACAAACACACACACACACACACTTACACAAATACACGCATTCACACGCACTGAATAAGCCGTGCGTGTGTTACCTGCTGTTTATCGAAGTGTTCCCTCTCTGCTCCCAGGTTGGCTTCGATCCTCCTGGTTTTCACCCTCGTCGGCACCTGTCTGATACTGTTCATCCTCCTGACGGCGACGCTTTCAGCAGGAAACACGAAATTAAAAGGTCGTTTTTGTTATTTATGGATTTTCCAGCTTCTAAAACCAACAGAAAACACCAGACGGTCGTAAATCGGCGTTTCGTGCGTGTTTCTCGGTCATTTCCAGCAGTTTCTATCTCTGCTGCTACTGATGCGTCGCCGCGGCTGAAGGAGGAAAACGCGACGTGCGGGGCTGCGTGCGGGGCTGCGTGCGTGTTCGCTCGCGTTACGTGGACGGATCCTCCCCCCGCGTCTCTGGACGGAAACAATCAACCCGCAGATCAACGCAACATCCACGCAGACGACGCAGCTTTCAGCTGTTTTACTTCTACTGTTTTACAGCAGGTAGAAAACAGCAGGTAAAACAAATCAGCTGATTAAACGATGCTCTGCTCACTTCCGCCAGCGGTGACGTCATCGCGATGAAATAAAGGTCATGAGGTTCAAATTAATCACCATCATTTTAATATTATTAATAAAAAACTATATATATATATATATATATATATATATATATACACGCAATATACACACTATTTTTTATTTTAAATATATTAAACTAATAATAAAATAAAAATGTAATAAATAAAAATAAAATATAAATGTACACAATAATATATATATATATATATTTTATATATAATATATATTATATAATTTATATATTTGAATTTTGTATAATTTATATATTTGAATTTTATTTATATATTTAGTTTATTATATGTCCTTGTACTTTTTTGTATTTGAATTTTAAATTTAATTTAAATTGTAATTGTTAATTTAAAAACATTTAAAAAATGAGTAGTTTTCTTTTAAATATAAAATTATTTTAATTAACATTAATATATATATATATATATATATATATATATATATACATATATATTCCTATTTAAAGTCTATATTTTCCTATTTAAAGTCTATATTTTCCTATTTACATCTATATTTTCCTATTTAATGTCTGTATTTTCCTATTTAATGTCTGTATTTTCCTATTTAATGTCTATATTTTCCTATTTAAAGTCTATATTTTCCTATTTATATCTATATTTTCCTACTGGATGTGTATTTCCTGCCTGTAGAAACCGTCAGTGCTGATTTCCGTCTCATCTTTTTTTTCCTGAATCCTGTGGAACCTGATTTTCTGGTCGTTGCAGCTGCTCCAGCGTCCAGTTGATGCCGTTTAGTTCCAGGTATGAACAGGAATGTTCAGGTGTAGGAACAAAAGGAGCGTTTTACCACAAACTGGATCCTTCACACGTGGTTTCTGACCAGATTCTGATCTGGAACGAGACAAAACATCTGAATTATCAGCTGAGAGAAGATAAACATCAAGTTCATGTGACAGTTCAAGTCTCTTCACTTTACTGGACTCATTATTTTACACCTTTTTATTTCTACCTTTTACATCTTCACACATTTATCTGTAGTTTCTCCTCTTTACATTTTATAAATCTCCTCATTTCTCTTTGATTCAGTTTGTTTTTATTCCAAACAGTGATTTTCTGTCATAAAGTGAATTATTTGCTCTGTGTCCTAAATTAGAACCAATCAGCTGTTTTACTGTTAAAATACCTTTAAAAGGACAAAACAACATAAAACACATTTATTCTATTGTTAAAAGTGATAACAGCTCATATATCAGAGTTAATAAAGTTAAATTCATTGATTGTTATATTTAATAGATTTTATCTCTTTATTACCTGTTTAAATCCTTTTAAAGGGACATTACAACACAAACTGTAGAATCTGATAAAAACTCATCACAGAGATTTAACTGATAACTTTTTAACTTTTACTTGAGTAAAAACTTGATTATTTTAAATCCTCGTATCTTTACTTCTACCTGATGAGATGAAGACGTTTGATTAATCCAAAAAATAAAGATGGGACATTAAAAATGTTCTTTAATAACTTTAAGATCATCTTAAATCTGAGCAGCTGCAGCTTTTTCTCCTCTGATTTTATTTCTTATTAGAATCAGCAGCTTCTTTAAATCCTCCATTAGCATCAATGTAAAGAGAATAAAATCAGCTTTTTCTGTTTCCTCCACTAGACAGCAGCAGAGATTCATAATCAGTCCTTTTAAGCTTTAACATTAAAGTTTATTTATGATTAAACTATTGATTTTCTTGCTGAACATTAATATATATGTTATTATTAATTAATATTAAGAGTATAATACAAGTATAATACATATAATCAGTAAATTCAGTAAAAACACTACAAAAAAACCCATAAATAAATAAATACAGTGACAAATATACATAAATACATCAGATATAACATTAAAATGATATTTTAACGTTTCAGGAAGTTCATCCTGTCTTCACCACCACCGTTAACCTTTGACCTTTGACCTGTTTTACCTTAAATGCAAAAAAGAATCACTAATTTATTTTATTTTATTTATCAGATATTTCATCAAAATAAAATGTTAAAGTTTTTCATTACATTATAAAATGTTCTGGTTTAAATTCTGACTCAGTTCTAAAATAAGATGATAAATAATTTGAGATAAAACTGAACTGAACTGTTTGGATCAACATTTTATTCTTGAAGTAAATAAATAAAGGATGAAATGGACCCGTAACACTATAGATGTTATTATATATAATAATAATAAATTAGAAAATAAATGAAACTCATCTATTGGAGAGATGATGATATGTGTGATACAGGATATAAAATATTATATATAATATCAGATTAGTAAAAACAGAGCAGGATAAAAACAATAAAAACTGTAAATGTGACTTTAAAAACAGTTGAACTCTATTAAAAAGGTTTTAATGAATTAAAATAAACACATTCTATCGACTTCAAGACTTTTTAAGTTGAATGAACACAATCATTTTACTTTACATGAGTTTAACTCTGTAAAACCTGAACCATGAAATAATTGTTAATAATTCTAATTGATTAAACTTTATTCTTTATTGGTTCTTTATCTGATCGTCAAACATGTTTACTACAGTAAACAATGAATCATCCTGTGAAGGTGAACAACAACTTTCAGTGAGTTTGATCATTTTCTGGTTTCAACCTCTTTATTCAGCTGAAAACAGTTTCTGTCCGTGTTCATTGGTCCATAGACACAGATGAAGCAGGTTATCACACAACACATGGACAATAAATAAATATATATATATATATATATATATATATATATATATATATATATATATATATATATATATATATATATATACACACTGTAGTGATGATAGAAAGGCCTGAACGTCCATGTGTTACATGACACCAAGGATTTATTGGGTTAAAACAACTAAAGTTGAGTTCAACTAATAAACTGATAAAGTCTCGTTGGATAAACTTGATTTTACAAGTTTATCCAACAAGGTCTTAAACCCACAGTAGATTCACCATAAAATACCAGAGAGTAGAAGTGGAGTCAGACAGAAATACAGCTGCACATTCATCAACTTTAAAGCTATTTTCACTTTTCAGGAAGTTCAGCTGCTTCACATCACGTCTTCACTCTTCAACCTTTATTTAAAGAATCAACCTTTAGGTGAAAAACAGAAGACGCTCGTTTCCTCCAACATAAAAGAAGAGAGAAGATAATAGAGGCTAATTATTAGAGATGTTCAGTATTTGTATTTATTATTTATTTAGTATTTTTTCATGTCATATTGTCGCCCCATAAGTTAAACATGATTTAAATGCAGCTTAAATTTAGTTTATTTATTTTAACGCATCTTTTTGGGTTTATAAAATCCTCCCTGAACAGAATTGACCCATTTGATGAAAAGCAGAAGCCACGAGTTTCCTCTTCATGGTGAAACCTCCAACACGTTTGGTTTTTTTATTCTTGTTTGAGGTTTGTCTTCGTAGCGAAGCAGCAGGTTGTTTCTGAGTTCGTTCTGCTGCAGCCGTTTGACTCAGGTTTGATTTGGCTGATATTTTTATCGGAGTGAAGATGCTGTGCAGCTTCAACGGGACGCTGCTGGTGTCGGTTCTTCCTCCTCTGCTGATAGTGGAGTTCCTGTTGGGGATCCTGGGGAACGGCCTGGCTCTCTGGATCTTCTGCTTCCACCTGAAGCCGTGGAGGAGCAGCACGGTTCTTCTCTTCAACGTGGCGTTGGCCGACTTCCTGCTGAACGCGGCGCTGCCGTTCCGGGCCGCCTACTACCTGTCCGGCGTCCGCTGGCGCTTCGGCGTGGCCTTCTGCAACGTGACGCTCTTCCTGCTGGCGACCAACCGCAGCGGCAGCGCCTTCTTCCTGGCGGCCGTGGCCGTGGACCGGTACATGCACGTGGTCCACCCCCACCACCCCGTCAACTCGCTGGGCGCCGGCCGGGCGTGGTGCGGCGCCGCCGGCCTGTGGCTGCTCGCCGTGTCGTGCACGGCGCCGATCCTGGCGCTGCCGCACGCCAACACGTCGCTCTGCGAGAGCTTCCGGGTGGAGACGGACCACGTCCTCACCTGGCACACCTTCCACTTCCTGTTCTCCTTCTACGTGCCGCTGGTGCTGATCCTCTTCTGCACGGCGAGCATCGTGGAGCGGCTGAGGTCGCGACCCCTGGTCCGGCTGGCCAAGGTGAAGAAGGCGCTGTGCAGCCTGTTGGTGGTGGTGGCGCTGTTCGTCATCTGCTTCCTGCCCAGCAACATCACACAGCTGCTCATCTGGAACCGGACCCGGAACATGGCGGCGGCGGCGGCGGACGTGTGCGCGGCGCTGGAGGAGCTGATGTCAGCGTTCTACGTCACCGTCTCCATGACGTACCTCAACAGCATGTTGGACCCGCTGGTTTACTACTTCTCCAGCTCCCAGTTCCAGAACGTCTGCAGGAAAATGCTTCGGCTGCCGGAAACCGACGCTGCCGAGAGCACGGAGAAGAAAACCAGAGAATCTGGAACGCAGTCGTTTGACGGGCTGTAAAAAAGAAGTTAGTTTAAAAATACACAGATCTGTCGCTAATTCTTTTTCTGCTGAACGTCTCATTAGTTACGATTAGTTATAGTCTTATATCGTTAAGAATCAGTGTTTAACTGCACTTTTTAAACTAACAGGAAATTTAACAGGAAATTGCTTTTTTACTTTTCTATATGATGACGGCACCTTTTAAACTATTTCTATAAGCATATAACTGGAAGAGGTGAAGCAGAAACAGTTGCTGTTAAAGTTCTGATTTATATTTTACAGTTTATTAACTGCACTTGTTGCATGTTTTGCAAAACATGCATAAAGTTTGACTTAGAACTTGAAAAGGAATCATACAGCAGAACAGGACTGAGTGGTTGATTCTCTGGTTTTCTATTTCTGCTCATTCTTATTTATATTCTCAGCATTAAACTGTGTCTGTAACTTTTTATGGCAACACTTTTGCTTTTGCAGAGCAAGTGACAAGACAAGTGTCAAGTTTTACTTCTCTGTGTGACGACTGCAGCTTTTTAAATATTTCTTCTTTTTTTTGCATATAATCATAAAACTGGAAACAGAAATAGTAAACTAGAGAATCCAGCTCCTTCAACAGCCTGGGATTAAACATTTAAAAAAACATTTTAACCAGTGTTTAACTGCACTTTTCATTAATGCATATTTACTTGTCTATATGATCATTGCACATTTTAAATCTATTTTTTGCAGCATGTTGTGCCACAAAGCTGCTAAACATCAAACAGGAAACCCTGTTTCACACCTTCAGGGACCTTTGTCCTGCTCCAGCTGCTGGTCTCCTGCTCATCAGCAGCATCACTGTAGAAGCTGCAGGACAGAAACCTTCAGCAGCTTCTCATCCAGCTGCCGTCAGCGTCTCAGACCTGGACTCAACAACGTCCAGCGAGAAGCTCAGAAATAACTCAGGCCTGGTTCTTCATCCAGAAACAAGGATTAATAAAAATGAAGCATTTACTCCACAACAAACACCAGAGCTGCAGCATCTTCAGACATCAGAACAATGCTTCTCCTTCCTTTCATGTTCATGAACCATTTATTTCATGGTTTGTTGTGTTTTACTTGTGTCTTTTTGTGAATAAACGCTTTATAGTAACACATGATGCCTCTTTGATGTTGTACAATGATGAATTACACCAACCTCTACTTTAGAATCTGAACCCTTCAACTATTGATATGATGATCCTGGTTTTTATTAAGTTAATTGTTAATCAGACGTCCAAATTAATAGTTTATTACAATACATGAGACTGAACCTAGAGTTGGTGCCCTGAAACTCTAGAACTTAATAAATAAGCTCTAATGTTAATGAATCAATAATTATTGATTCTTTCTGATCATCAATTCCACCTGAAGAATTAGATGTTCCAGCTTTTATTAATGTACCAGGAGCCACGTTTTTATGACGCTCCGCTGAATAAAATAAAGATGTTATTTGTTCTGTGGCACAACACAGAAAATGATTGTGTTTTAGTTGTAGCTCTATACGAGGACTGCAGATGGTTTTAAATGTTATTTGCAGCATTTAATTATAGAACTGGAACAGAGTAAACCTGAGAATGAGGCACAGTGATGTTCAAATGATCAGTGGCATAGAATCATACAACTGGAAAAGGAAATAAATAATGATTTTGATCAGACACCACATTAATAAACTGTTTGTGTGACTGAATAAAAAACAGAATCTCTGCTTGTTCCTAACTTTGTGGTTTCATTTTATTAATAATTTAAAGTTTGGATCAAACAGTAAAGTCTTAAAATGATAAATGGTTTTAGAAAGAAAAAAATTAAACGAATAAACAAGAGTTAAATTGTAAAATTGCACGACATGAAAAACAGGGACGTGTGTTTATGGAATATAAAATATTAAATATAACTTTAACACCTGTTTTTTCACTTCACTTTGCAGCGTTTGACACATGAAGGTGTTTCCAACACTGCTGTAAATAACAGAAGTGTCTCTACAGGAGTCAGCAGAATATTTCACTGACAAATTAAAGATTAGATCTTAAAGATTCAACAAATAAACAGGTAAACATCAAATAAGAAACAGGAGTTTAATATATAAAGACGTAAAGATCACAACAACAAAGTTTAACTGCTCAAGACACAAAATAAATCCAAGTAGATTTTTACTTTACTTCTAATGGTTTTTAGAATCGTCTGCTTCTAAAAGGGAAATGAGTTTTTCTTTGAAGAATTTCTCAATAATCAACAGTGACGAGCATTTATTCACATTAGTTATTCACAAGTTACATAAACAACAGGAGACAGACGTTAAATACAGGAAAAATATATATATATATATATTTATATATATATATATTCCTATATATATATATAAATATAGGAAAAGATTAAATTCAGCCAGAAACTCCGGTTTTTATGCTGAGAATCTCCTGGAAAACAAGAAGAAGTCGAGATTAAAATCTGTTTTAACAGGAAGTGAAGCACATGGTGAAATACATGAAGATAATAAAATATAATAAAAAAAATAATTAACTATATAGATGTAGTGTTTTCTTCCTGTCTGCAGCTCTATTCATATTCTCTCTATACTCTATTCTACTCATTCTATTTCATTCTATTCTATTATAATTCATTCTATTCTATTCTATTCCATTCTATTCTATTATAATTCATTCCATTCTATTCTATTCCACCTTCAGACAGCTGTGTGGAGTCTGGTCCTGTGTCTTCGTGGTTCTTCCTCCTCCTTCTTCTCTGTGCTTCATCAAGTCCTGACTCAGTGAATCAGCATCTTCTTGACTGGACACAACATTGAAAACAAACTCAAATCTCACATTTCCCTGTTTAACAGCTGGTTTTAAATGAAGCAGCAGATGGAGAATAAAGTAGTAGTAGTAGTAGTAGTGGTAGTAGTAGTGGTAGTGGTAGTACTAGTAGCACCAGCAGCAGGTAGAGTACATAGAGTAGTACTAGTAGTATTAGTAGTATTAGTAGCAGCAGGTAGACAGTATCAGTACCAGTTGTGTGTGAGCAGATACTCCTGCAGCTCTTGGATCAGGTCTGCAGCAGCAGGTAGAGAGTAGAGTACATAGAGTAGTAGTAGTAGTACTAGTAGTATTAGTAGTATTAGTAGTAGCAGGTAGACAGTAGTAACCAGTACCAGTTGTGTGTGAGCAGATACTCCTGCAGCTCTTGGATCAGGTCTGCAGCAGCAGGTAGAGTACATAGAGTAGTAGTAGTACTAGTAGTATTAGTAGTACTAGTAGTAGCAGGTAGAGTACATAGAGTAGTAGTAGTACTAGTAGTAGTAGTAGTACTAGTAGTAGCAGGTAGAGAGTAGTAACCAGTACCAGTTGTGTGTGAGCAGATACTCCTGCAGCTCTTGGATCTGCTCCGTTTCTCCTCTGTTCAGCAGCAGCTGCTGCAGATGTTTCAGATGTTTGGTCTTCAACAGTTTCTGGTATTGTCCATGTCGACTGATGGAATTCAACACGGTTTCCCTGATCTGACCAGTTCACAACAAGGTTTATAGCATTAATAGTTATATAATATGGTTTATAGCATTAATACTTATATAATATGGTTTATAGCATTAATACTTATATAATATGGTTTATAGCATTAATACTTATATAATATGGTTTATAGCATTAATACTTATATAATATGGTTTATAGCATTAATAGACATTTATAATATGGTTTATAGCATTAATAGTTATATAATATGGTTTATAGCATTAATAGACATATATAATATGGTTTATAGCATTAATACTTATATAATATGGTTTATAGCATTAATAGACATATAATATGGTTTATAGCATTAATACTTATATAATATGGTTTATAGCATTAATAGACATATAATATGGTTTATAGCATTAATAGTTATATAAAAGGGTTTATAGAATAAATATATACTATACGAAATATACTATACAATATATAGTATATAATAGAATATGGAGCATATTATATTGTCTTCATTCTATATAATAACATCTATAATAATAATTTGTATATGATGATTGTGTGATGTGATACTAGAATATATTTGAATCCAGATAAACAGCATCTGTGCTGCATGACTTTATTCAATGAGTCATCAGCTGCAGACGTGGATATATGAGTTTTCTGTGCAGCAACATGTGCAGGTGTATGTGTTTTTACTGTCACGCTTCATCACATCTTTGCTGACGACCTTAATGTGTAGAATATGATTTTATTATTAGAAATAAACAGAAAGTAACTGCTGCAGGAAGTAAACCCACAAGCTGCTCCACTGAAAAGCTACTGGAGACAAATATTATTTATTAGTAGATATTATTATTCACTTTACTTCAAATTCTATTCATGGAATATGCAATAATCTGCCTGTACAGCAATGCATTTGTGTTCTGTATTAAAACGCTGCAGAAAACAAGTTGAGATCATCAGAAACATTAATAAGTGGTTGAGTTGTTGCTGAACGTAAAGATTCTAATCTGCAGTTTCACTTTGTTGATTCAGATGCACATGAACGCATCACACACTTCCTGTCAGTTCACAGGAAGTCAGACGTGTTTAAAGACATCAACTAAACCGAAAATATGACATTAAATAGTAAAACTGTGAGAAAAAAGGCAAAAATATGGTTAAAAATACTATGATTAAATATACAAATAAGATCAGTTTATTATTATAGTGTTATAGAAGTATAATAACTCAAACTTTACAAATTTAATCTATTATTATTAGAATTATCGCATTTCATTGGCAGATAATTTATTATTTAAAGGTTTGGGTCAATATTTTAAGAAAACAACACTGACATATCCTAAAAAGAGATTCAACTGACTAAAATCAAGATTAAAACAGAAATAAGCTCAATTATCTGCCACTGGAATAGAATAATTGTATTTTATTTTTTGTGATTCTACTTAATATTAGACATTTCACAACGTTCTCAAAGCTGAAGATTGAATCTAAAATGTCTTTTTTTGACTAAAGAAAGCAGAAAATAACCAGAAGAGAAGCTGGAAACAGAGAATTTGGACATTTTCTATTTAAAATAATGACTCCAATGAATGAATCAATGATGAAATAGTTGTAGGTTGAGGTAATCGTTGTTGTATTTCACCTGTTGGGGGAGACCTGCCAACTCTCCAGTCGTCATTAGATCCTCCAGCTGCTGCAGAACGACCACAGGGTCACACACTGACAGGAAACCCTAGAAAATACACCAGAATTAACTCATTTAGACAGAAAACACCTGTAAAAACCTCTGCTGTTCATGGATAAATGTCTTTATGTCCTGAAAACATGGAAATCATCAATGTCTATAAAACATGAACATCTGAGTCTCTGAAACAAATAAAACATGAAATAAACAGGTTCATTAAACTGCTGCAGTAACAACAGTTATTATTATTATTATCTGAACATAATCTGCTGATTTATACTTTATAATCTACTTGTATGTAATTTTATTCTAATATTTTTTTATCTTACCTTTAAGACATTCATTCTATATTTTTATTCTAATTGATCCAGTTCATGTGAACAACAAGAATTTCATTGAACAGAAACTTGTTTTTACTGAAACATGACAATAAACATGTAGAATCATCAATATCTGCTATTGATCTGTATCTGCTGGTTATATTATTATTATTAATAGTTATTAATATTATTATTGACCTGTATCTGCTGGTTATATTATTATTATTAATAGTTATTAATATTATTATTGACCTGTATCTGCTGGTTATATTATTATTATTAATAGTTATTAATATTATTATTGACCTGTATCTGCTGGTTATATTATTATTATTAATAGTTATTAATATTATTATTGACCTGTATCTGCTGGTTATATTATTAATATTTATTATTAATAGTTATTATAGTATTGACCTGTATCTACAGGTTATATTATTATTAATAGTTATTAATATTATTATAGACCTGTATCTGCTGGTTATATTATTATTATAGTTATTATTAATATTATTATATTTATAGTATAGACCTGTATCTGCTGGTTATATTATTATTATAGTTATTATTAATATTATTATATTTATAGTATTGACCTGTATCTGCTGGTTATATTATTATTAATAGATATTATTATTATTATTATATTATTATTATTGACCTGTATCTGCTGGTTATATTATTATTATTATTATAATAATATTATTGACCTGTATCTGCTGGTTATATTATTATTAATAGATATTATTATTATTATTATATTATTATTATTGACCTGTATCTGCTGGTTATATTATTATTATTATTATAATAATATTATTGACCTGTATCTGCTGGTTATATTATTATTAATAGATATTATTATTATTATTATATTATTATTATTGACCTGTATCTGCTGGTTATATTATTATTATTATTATAATAATATTATTGACCTGTATCTGCTGGTTATATTATTATTATTATTATAATAATATTATTGACCTGTATCTGCTGGTTATATTATTATTATTATTATAATAATATTATTGACCTGTATCTGCTGGTTATATTATTATTATTAATATTTATTATTAATATTATTATATTTATATTATAGACCTGTATCTGCTGGTTATATTATTATTATTATTAATATTTATTATTCATATTATTATATTTATATTATAGACCTGTATCTGCTGGTTATATTATTATTAATAGATATTATTATTATTATTATTATAATAATAGTATTGACCTGTATCTGCTGGTTATATTATTATTATTATTATTAATAGTTATTATTAATATTATTATATTTATAGTATAGACCTGTATCTGCTGGTTATATTATTATTAATAGATATTATTATTATTATTATTATTATAATAGTATTGACCTGTATCTGCTGGTTATATTATTATTAATAGATATTATTATTATTATAATATTATTATAGACCTGTATCTGCTGGTCTCTCCTCTGGCTACAGGGCAGCAGCAGCAACGTTCCCAGGGCGAACGCTGGAAGGTTGAACTGAGCGAAGCGGTTGGCGATTCCGATCAGGTCCAGGTTCAGCAGGAAGGGACACCTGGTGGCCAATCAGCATCGAGAGAAGAGGTCACATGACTCAGTGAATCACAACAACAAGAAGAAGAAATGATTCAGAACAAGGACGATGGACATGGGACAAGAAAATATGAGCCTGTGATCATTCCTTCTTGAAAAATGACTCAAATCCATTAATTATCAGAATAGTTCATGGTTGCAGCTTTAGATGTTTCCTAGATGTTATAATAGGAACATTTCAAGAACATTTTGGGAAGTTTAGCTGAATGTTCCTCCTTGGAGGAAATGTTTAAATCCCTTTAAAATATATTTAAAAGCTTGAGTTGATGCTTCAACTTCTCCAGAAGGAGTTTAAACCCTAGAATCTCTACTTCTACCTGAGGAATGAAGGTGAAGACGTGTTTAAACATTAATAATTCGTACTTCAGGAGGAGAACAAAGGTCCTGTAGAGTGTTGCTTGTTGATCAGGACTCAATGGAAGAGATGCTGCGACCAAAAATAAAAGACGAGACAAGAAAATCAAAGGAAAACACTGAGTTTAAAGAGTAGATTCACTTTAAAACTGTTGTTTTAAAGTTTAACTTCACAGTAAATGTGTTGTATTTTATATTCACAGAAACATAAAACTACTATTTTCTGGTTTTGACCATTTTTAGTGTAATACCTGAGACAAAAGGTGCCAGAATCGTACTCCTCCAGGTCCTGGAGAAATTAGGAATCTGGACAGAGAATTATTAAAACAGAAAATCATCCATCAATTATTATAAACTCTATTATAGCAGAGATCATCATATACATTTATGTCTTTAAATAAATAAATAAATGATCACCTTCCATAGAGCAGGAACAGCTACAACAGCTTCTAGAACCTTCTGGAGGTGATTGATCTGAGGAAAACAACAACTAATTATCAATAATCACTATTAATGTATAATATCAGTTATAGATGATCAATAATCACTATTAATGTATAATATCAGTTATAGATGATCAATAATCACTATTAATGTATAATATCAGTTATAGATGATCAATAATCACTATTAATGTATAATATCAGTTATAGATGATCAATAATCACTATTAATGTATAATATCAGTTATAGATGATCAATAATCAATATTAATGTATAATATCAGTTATAGATGATCAATAATCACTATTAATGTATAATATCAGTTATAGATGATCAATAATCACTATTAATGTATAATATCAGTTATAGATGATCAATAATCACTATTAATGTATAATATCAGTTATAGATGATCAATAATCACTATTAATGTATAATATCAGTTATAGATGATCAATAATCACTATTAATGTATAATATCAGTTATAGATTATTATTGATTAGAATTATCTTGAATTATTTTATTGGCAGATCATTTAGTTTATTTAATAGTTTTTTATTAACATCAGTCTTTCAGCAGCATCTTTGTTCTACCTTCACTGAACAATGACAGTAAATGAATATTCTATTCTATAAATGAATATTCTATTCTATAAATGAATATTCTATAAATGAATATTCTATTCTATAAATGAATATTCTATAAATGAATATTCTATAAATGAATATTCTGTTCTATAAATGAATATTCTATTCTATAAATGAATATTCTATTCTATAAATGAATATTCTATTCTATAAATGAATATTCTATAAATGAATATTCTATTCTATTCTGTTACTAAACCAGCTTCATTATTCATGTTAATGTGTTCATTTAACATTTCCTGAGTAACATGAGTCACACTGTAAATCAACCAGGACTCTGGACACATCTGGATGTTCTATTTCACTTTAAAGGCTCTAATTCTAATTAGCCTATGGCTTTAATTGAACTCTAATTCTAATTAGCCTATGGCTTTAATTGAACTCTAATTCTAATTAGCCTATGGCTTTAATTAACTCTAATTCTAATTAGCCTATGGCTTTAATTGAACTCTAATTCTAATTAGCCTATGGCTTTAATTGAACTCTAATTCTAATTAGCCTATGGCTTTAATTGAACTCTAATTCTAATTAGCCTATGGCTTTAATTGAACTCTAATTCTAATTAGCCTCATGTTCTCACCAGGTTGAAGCTCAGCAGCTTCTGCAGTAACCCGTTCCACAGCTGGAGGTCGTAGACCTGGTACTGTAAACACAGGTCAGCTACCAGCCGAACAGCCTGGAACACACAGACACATATAAACCTGCTGAAGTAGCGACAGTAAAGGGAAGAGGCTGCGATGAAGAGGGAACGTACCTGCGGCTCATGGCTGTGGTTCTTCCAGAGACCTTTAACCAAACCGTCTTTGGGGCTGCTGAGAAACGACGATAGTGTGTAGGGGATGTTCAAGGCCTCCAGCTGGGACACGAAGATGTAGCTCTGCAGGTAGTTGCTGTGTTAGAATAAATAATAATAAATAAGACTGGTAGTTTCTGTGTTAGAATAAATAATAAATAAGACAGGTAGTTGCTGTGTTAGAATAAAAATAATAATAAATAAAGACTGGTAGTTTCTGTGTTAGAATAAATAATAATAAATAAAGACTGGTAGTTTCTGTGTTAGAATAAATAATAATAAATAAGACTGGTAGTTTCTGTGTTAGAAATAAAAATAATAATAAATAAGACTGGTAGTTTCTGTGTTAGAATAAGAAAACTGGTTTCACGTCCTCTTACTGGACTTTGTTCCTGGGAATCTGCAGCTGAGTCTCCAGAGTTTCTGCATCAGCGAGTCTGACGAGACAAAGAAGAGCTCTGGTCCGATGGCAGAAAGTCAGACGAGGCCCGGAGCTGCTGAGAGGCTGAAAGAGGAAATAAAACCAGTTTAACTGGAGGGAAACCAGTAAAAACCTGCTTTAACTCGAGGGAAACCAGTAAAAACCTGCTTTAACTGGTGGGAAACCAGTAACAACTCAGTTTAACTGGAGTTAAACCAGTAACAGTCACTTTAACTGGAGTTAAACCAGTAACAACTCATCTTAACTGGAGTTAAACCAGTAACAGCTCATCTTAACTGGTCTTCTTCCAGTCTACTGGATCCAGATCCACTCACCCAGGTTTCAGCAGAGAGAACAGGGTTCAGGAGACGGACGGCGTCGTCGGTGGACGACTGCAGCATGTAGACCACCCTGAAACAGAAAATTAATACAATTATTATTATTATTATTATTATTATAGATTTTACTGGTAAAACACTTTTCATTCAGGAAACTCAAGCTGCTAAAATACACAAAGATAAATAGATATAATGATTTGTACCTCATTAAGTCTGGATCCTCTTCAATGTTACTGACACACCTTTCAGTACGAATATCCTTTATTTTAAGACAAAAAAGATTAGTGATAATTCATAATGTGTATAAACAGATTCTCCCTCTGAGTCTATATTAATAGCATATTAAACTGTGATGAACACAATGACTGACCTTGGCCACAGCAGGACCAGTTTTACAGATCCACTTCTCCAACATCATGTTCCTGATTTTCAGGAGATCCACGTTGTTGATGGCAGCGATTTCCTTAATCACTGCATGAATATCTGAGGAAAACAGACAATTAAAACCAATTAAAGGAATCAGAACCACAGGGAGCATTTAAAACCAGTTCAACATATTTAGGTCACACCATCAGGAGAGTAGAGCTGAAATAAATATAAACTTATATTTTTGTCAAAAGATTTTTTATTGATTTTGGTCAAACTTGTTCAATGCAATCAAGATTAAATTATCTGATATTTTATTGTAATTCTGACATTTTCTATAGAGATTTGCTGAGATTTCAAAGGTTTTTTCCCATATTTGATAAAAATCTGAAAAAAGTTGATTAATTGATCAGTTTCCATCTATCACATTAATTGACAACTATTTTGATAATCGATTAAAGGATTTGAGTCATTTATTCAGTAGAAAACGTCTAAATTCTCTGGTTCCAGCTTCTCTTCTCTGATTATTTCCTGGTTTCTTTAGTCTCTATAATAATAAACTGATGATCTTTGGGTTTTTGATGTCCAGATTCTGTTCTTCAAAAATGTCTTGTCTTTTATTTTGAAAGGTCACTGACATTTGAGAAACTTCCACCTGTTAAAGTAGAAACTGGACAGTATCTGTATCAGATTAGTCTGTTTAAAGAGGAAATATAAGCTTTGAGAACAGTTTAAATGACTAAAAAATACCTGAACACATTTAGAGCTGCAACAATTAGTCAGTTAATTGATTAGTTTCCAACTATCACATTATTCATCAACTATTTTGATAATCGATTAATGGATTTGAGTCATTTTTAGATTAGAAAATGTCTAAATTCTCTGGTTCCAGCTTCTCTTCTCTGATTATTTCCTGGTTTCTTTAATCTCTATAATAATAAACTGATGATGTTTGGACAGAAAAAGACATTTTAGGTTGAATCTTCATCTTTGAATCCACATTTAAACCATTTAATGAACCAGACACTAATCGATTAACTGACTATCAGAATAACCGTTAGTTGCAGCTCTCCTCATCTCATTCCATTCAGTTTTTGACCCACCAGGGTGTTTCTGTCCTCCTGAGCTCCGGTATCTCTGCTCCACGCTGTCGTGTTCGTACAGAGCGACGACCAGTCGGACCGGCAGCCCGCTGAGTTTCAGCAGCTCGGAGCTGTTCAGCTGACTGGAGATCAGCGTGTTTTCAGTGGCCGAACGCTGGAACTGCAGCTTCAGCCTGGACAGGAAGGTTTCCCCCCGGGTCCTCGCCGCCTCCTGGATCAGAGGAGAACGGATGAGTCCATTAAACAGGGAAGGAAAAGGCGTTTGTGTTTTTTCTCTGCAGGAAACACTGACTTCAAGGTTGGGATCCTTCAGCCACGCGTCTCCCAGAGTCAGACAGAACCTGAGGGACTGAGTCTTCTCATAACCTGAAGAGATGGAGACGGAAACGGGTCAGAACACGATCGGCAGCTCACACACAGACCAGTGATAAATCAATGGTGAGATGAGAAAGGCTAAACTTTTATCATACAGTTTTAACAAGCAGGTCTATGAATGTGCATTATATATGTTCATGTTGGTTTCTTGTCTTTTAAAAGACCAGTTTCATAATTATCTTTTACAAAAAATCATTTTTAAAAGTCAAATGGTCCAACTGAAAAAGATATAACTTTTTTTTTACATATTTAATCCACCTAGAATAACAAAATAGTAGCTATCATGTTTTAATATTTTAAAACCTTTTTAAGGGAGTTAAACTATCTAGTACCAAGTTTTTAAGGTTAAACCATGTGACTCATACACATATATGAAATACTCACAATAAGTTGGGGATATGTTGAATTTCCAACACATTAATGCAGCCACATATACATATAAAAAAAACAAAAACAAATCCTGCAAGAAATTATTCTATTCAATTTTATTCTTTAAAGTCAACATTTTACTCAATTAGAAAGAGTCTAATGGTCAGTTTTAATAAACACCAGGGCTGAAATCTGCTGTAAAAAAATAAATCAAGAGAAATGAGAGAAATGTATGAATCACATTACACACACATCTAAACACGTCTCTGTCAGCTGCAGTGTCTTTATTAAACAACCTTCATCTTCAAAACTTAATTTATATGTTTAATCAAACATGAACACTGTGTAGAATCAGTTCAATCAGGCTGAAAAGTTCCTATTTGAATATATATATATATATATATATATATATATATATATATATATATATATATATATATATATATATATATATATATATATATATATATATATATATATATATATATATATATATATATATATATATATATATATATATATATATATATTCAAATAATTTGACCCCCCCAGGCCTCTGATAATAATAATTATGATTAATATGATAACTGTGTGCATGTCAGACCTGGCGGCAGCTCCTGGGTGATCTTATGAGCCGTGGCTGCGGCCCACTCTGGTTTCTGGATGCAGTGGATGTACTTCATCATGGTTTTAGCCAAGTTAAAAGTCTCTTTATTGTAGGAATGACCCTGGTCCTTCTTCCTCTGCTCCAACAGCAGCGGCTTCATCTTCTTCTCAAACACGTGGTTCACTGCCGACATGTACAACTTATCGAGGCAAACCTGGAAAAAAATATAGAAATATCTTCACTGAAATAACTCAACCTCTGGATCAGTGACCATAAAGACTTGGACTACATTTTTATATTATATATATACATAAAGGAGTGAACTGCACCTTCATAAGTTTACAAATCAACAGAAGAGTAGGAAACGTCTCCTCACTGAGCTCTGGACCTGGAAAATATTAAATATATTAGTTTCATCAGTCTCTGCACATTTGATATTGATATGAGTGAGAGGATTAAATCAATCTAAACTCCTTCTTCTAAAGAAAAAGTTGTAAACATAGTGTCAGGATAGTTTGATGCTATGTAAGTCAATGGGATTAGGTTTATACACTAGGAAATTATCATATTTACACAAAAACCTCAAAATTGAATTCAATTAAAAAAAATAAATTTTAGTTTACTAATACAGACAGTAAATTATTATTTATTTGATTTTTATTTGGTGAAAATCTTCCAAAATTCTGAATAATAAAAAACTTCAGTGACCTCATAAATTGTACGTCCTTCAAAATAAAAGCCCCCTTTTAACGCCCAAGTGTAAAAACATAGATTTTATATCCCAGCTTTTTAGAAGAATGAAGATAAAGTAACACTATGAAACAGAGTTAACTGATCGTATTGTTTCTCTATTTTTTTCATCGTGTTTTATTTTGGTGAACTGGACGTTGCTGCTGAGACCCAGGACTCACCGATGATCTTCCAGAAGTGGGTGGTCTGCATCAGCAGGTGGAACGGCAGCCTGGTGCTGGACAGAGGATTAGGCATCAGGCCGTTCTCCAGGAGGTGAGTGTTCTCCACGTCTGAAGGAGGAGACACTCGCCTGTAGGACTTGAGGTGCTGGATGAGGCCCAACGCCTGAGGATTAGAGAGGAGATGATGATGAAGATGAAGATTACTGAGTGGAAAGGATGGAAATACACTACCCAACAATGGTGGATATAAAACAGACCGAATACACTGCATGGAACACATTTCTGATGCTTTTATTTTGAAATATCAACTCCCACTATCAAAGATCTGTGATGTCACATTAATATTGTGGGAAACTCAGTGGATTTCATACATTTTTGTGGTAAACTTATTATATTTCACTTAATATTTGACTAATTGTACCAAATATATGTCTTTTGAATAGAAATGTAGAAAATTTGCTAATAAAAGCTTGTTATGGGGAAGGATTTTACATATCTGTGATTCAACAGCTGACCTGATCGTCTCTTTGGATGAATTTATTCCTATTTATTAGCTCCTTTCACACCAAAACAGACATTATTTTATTTACCTGACTAACAGAGAAGTTGGCCACCACCTCATCTGCAGCTTGAACGATCTTCAGCACGACTTCAATCCTCTCGTAGTTATAAGGGCTGAGCTGAATGGGGGGAAAAAATGATTGGAAATGATTGGACTGATAGGAAATAAATGAAACTTCACTGTTTTATTCCACCCAAACCTTGAATATGGTAGCAGAGAGGCTGCTGATGAGCTCCCTGGTGCTGTGCAGCATGGGGATGATCTGCAGGATTCGCTCCAGCGTGACGGCGTGACCCAGAGGCTCCGCCCCCTCCACACCTGGACCGGGCTCACCTGAGTCCTCGTCGTCCTCCTGGAGCAGCAGCAAGGTGGTGATGTACTGGTTAATCACACGGTCACGATCCAGACCAAAGGTGCTGTAGGTGGAAGGAGGGAAAGAGTTTATTCATTTATTTTACTGTCATTCATAAATGTTAAGAAAATATAAATGAATGAAATTTGTGACTCAGGACCAGCTGCATAAGAAATGGGTAATAAATAAATATCAACATATTAGGACTTTACTTGGCACTATGAGTACGACGTTTAATGTTTTATGTCGTTATTTTCTTGTTCTTTCTCTACAGTTTGTTAAATATTCAGCATAGCAACTACTATTAAATAAATAATATATGTATTGGTGGTTTTCAGTCTCTACACTGTTGATTTTACATGTTTTGCTGCTTTTGATGCTAAAATCATAAAAATAAAAACTCAATTTCTTCATCTGCAGATTTTTTTTAATTACTATTAATTGTCTCCAGCAGCTAATGAATTACTAGTTATAATTATTTAGAGACTATTATAAATGGAGAGGTAATTATGGAATATAACAATATATTTATATGATATTTACAATAGTCTCTTTGAGGGAAACCAGACCACTGCTGCAGCATGGGAAGAATCAGAGTCTGCTGCCTCTTGTTTAAAGACTCACAGCTATTTTTAAATAATTACAGTAGGAATGTTGATGTGGTTTCTGCAGGGATTACACAGTGATGCAGGAGCTCACCTGCAGTACTGCAGGATAATATCCGGGGTGATCCGACGGTTCTTCACCAGAACCGGGATCAGACTACTCTTCATCTCAGGCTCCTGGCGGAAAACCGGCTGGATGGAGATCTGGGAAACAGCAGGAAACACAGTTATACCAAGATATACGAGAGAAGCAAAAAAACACAAGTAATAGTGTGAATTATGAATAGAACGACCTTTGCTTTCTGTATTTAAATCACTGCATTACCTCTAATTTACTGAGTTTGATGCCCCATTCAGCGTCTGTGATGACAGACAGAAACTTGTGCTGTTCCTCAGCCTCCTGGTACAAACAGCACAGATTGGCTCCGATTCTGGCTACAGCCTAAAATCATCAGAATAGAATATATGTATGTTAGGTCTGAGCAATAAAACAATATCTATATATAATCAATATCCACAGTATCAATATAATAAGAAAATCGTTCAATGTAATATTGAAATATTTTCAGTATAGTTGGAAATAAAGTGAAAACATATTTGGCAATTAATTAATTAATATTGAGTAGAATAGATCATTGAGCTTATTTCAAGTTTTTCTTGATATTAGTATATTTTTTTAAACAAATGCAAATCTTATTTTCTTAAATAAAAGACCAAAATTACCAAAAAACTTGACATAAGATAAATGATCTGCTAATAGAATAAGATAATTCTACTGAATATTGGACTAATTGTAACAACTTCACACACATTTTCACTTCAAATGTTATTTTTCGAAGTGTAGTTTCTCCTGATACTTATTAAAATAGATAATTAAACATGATAAATAACCATTGTTATAGACTGATATAAAATATCTGTTATTATTATATGTTAGTTATATCACCACCTCCACATTTATGTATTAAAAGTAGGTCTTAAAGAATAAAATGCTGACAAATGTTTAAAATAACATTTTTTTTAGAATATCTACCACATACAAATGTATACGTAATAAATGTAATATCTATTCTTTTAATACAAATCGCTGAATGTTTGGTCATAGGTTTTAATTCCAAACAGTCTCTACAGCTGTTAAACACAATTTCAGGGAGTTTTTAGTTGATCATGTAAAACAGAGACAAAGGTTTGATATTATACTACAGAACACAACGATATGAACAGACCAGTATTTTGTCATAGTTCTGCCAAGTGTTGTCAATGACTTTCCAGAGTATTTTGAAGACTTCAGCTCTAGAGAGGAGAGAACAGAGCCCGATGGCCAGATCACAGTCCACCACCCTCCAGTTGAACACCTGGACACACCACAGACGATTATTAATGGATTTATTTATTAGATGAAGTCAAACTCAGTAAATAATCCACTAGTCCTGGTGTCACCTTATTCAACAGAGCAACAGTCACAGCGTTCAGAGATGAATTCGTCCTCTTTCTGAGAGTATTCAGGCAGATGTTATACTTCTTTAGCTCCTCTGGGTCATAAAGCTGAAAGAAAAGTTAAAAAGACATTTTATTATAATCATTTAAACAGTTTTTCTAGCACTATATGAAGTAGGGCTGCAACTAATGAATATTCTGATGGTTAATTAATCTATTGATTCTATTCTATTGATTGGTTCATAAAATAAAAATGTTGATCAGTGTTTCTAAAACTGAAGATTCAACCTGAAATGACCAGAAAAGGTCACATGTCACACAAACATGTGACCTTTTAATGTTAACATTAAAATCATCTTGTTTTTTTATGAAAACAAGTTTAAATTGACCAAAATCAAGAAAAAAACGATGAGTAAAAATGTATAATTATGAGACAAAATATATATATTTTAATAATAATATATACAATGAAATAATTATTAGTTTCAAAATAAAAAATATTCGATAAAAGAATATTATAGAAATACTCTATGGTGTAAAAGATTCAACTTAAAATGTCCTTTTTTATCCAGACCAACAGTCCACAACCCAAAATCTGATTTGTATATATATATATAAAGAAAAAAAACACATGATAAAAACTGAATTATCTATATTTTCTTCTGAAAAATAACTCCATTATCAAAATAGTTGGTGATTAATGTGATAGTCGTCCACTAATGGATGAATCGTTGCAGCTCTAATCTAAATGTGAAATAACTCAGGTTGTGGTGATATTCCAGATATATATATATATATATATATATATATATATAAATCTCTATCTCATACCTGTACGCTGAGGTTGACGTCCATGACGTTGGAGGTGACGTGCTGCAGGCAGCTGCCGTACGAGTTGACCAGGACCCTCAGGGCCAGTTCCAGTTGGCTGCATTCCTGCAGCATCTGCAGCATGTTGGCCAGAGGACCCAGCAGCGGCCGCAGGGAGTTGGAGCCTGGAATAAAACGCATTTGTTTTAATTTGCAGAGTAAAATTTAGAGTTAAGTTATTTTTTTCCATGTGTAGATATTGAATGTTTTAATTTTTCTCGTTGTGTTTTTTTTGTTGTTTTATTTTGGTTTTACAAGTTCAATAAATATATTAAAATAAATAAACACAGCGCTGGAAGAGGCAAAAAGTGTTTATCTGAAGCCGCCACATGAATATTAAAATTATAAAATGGTATAAAGTCACAACATTAACATAAAAGATGAATAAATAATGAGTGTGTGTGTGTGAGGTCTCTAGAATTAATGTAAATAACACATGGTTAATGTTAAAAATGTCATGTAGTGTAACTCTAAAAACTTTATATCAGATAATTAAAACACATGGCATCAACTACTTTAAATTCTGTGTGTTCAATATTTAACATTCTTCTCTTCCAGGTACACCATTAGACATTTTATGTCAAAAATAAATAAATAAATGATAAAATCACACATTCCGTGTGACTTTTGTTCTCATCTTTTCAACCATTATTTATCCTGTAGAACATAAAAACTATTTCAAACCTGCACCTAAATAATCCTTAAACCAGTGGTTCTCAAACTGGGGTTCCCGGACCCCCAGGGGTCCTTGAAGAGGAGCCGGAAAAAAGACAAAAGTCTTATCATATAAATTTATTTAATTTCAAATAAATTTTTTTATACATTGAGGTGAAAATCAATGGGATGAGTGAATAAATACAATTAAAAATTAATAAATAAATATAATACAGAAATAATTTAATTTTATGAATTAATTAGATGTAAAATGTAATAAATATGGAGATTTACTGGTATATTTATATATGTAGTGATTACTACTACAACTCATTTATTCTTTATTATCCTCCATAGTTGTGTCTTTGAGTTTCTGACTCTTTCTTATATAAAACATCTTAAAGCACTCATCTTATCAGATGTGGTCTGTGGTCTAGTTTTTCCTGCTTAAACGTCTTATTCTTTTAACAGGTGAGAAATGAAGTGAATGTAATTGACCCCTGCAGGTGAGAGTTTCAGAGTAAAGAGTAAAAATATGAATATAAACACAAACCGTCTTCGAAGGAGCAGTGAGAGAGGCAGGAACAGTCCAGCGGGTAAAGTTTGGTGTCTGCAGGATCGGGGGATAAATTTAATTAGCTGCACTAATGAATAACACAGTGAGTAGATAACTGAGTGTTTTCTCACCCTGAGAAACAGGCAGCAGACAGTTGGTGATTTCATACTGGACGGGGAGCACCGACACCGGGTCCAGGACGATGCAGTCCTCCTTAAAAACATCCTGGAAACTCCACTGAGAAAACGGATCCTTTTCTGAATCCAAGGGCGAATCCTGCAAAATTACACAATTTAAATATATTCTAAGGTATTAGGTTGATTGTATTCATTTGATCTTGTTTTATTACTCAGCTGGAATAAATGATTATGATTCTATGTAAATTGTCAGGACCTTCCCAATGAATCCATAGTTGTCAGACAGCTGACACTGGTGGTAGACGTCCATAGCGATTCTGGTGCATTTACAAAGCTCCAAACAGTCCAGCAGAAGATCTGCAACGGTGCAATGAGAAAAATGTTGTTTTAACTTAAATACATTAACTGAGTAAACAAAATAATCTACAGTCGATCTGCAACGATCAATTAATCGATTAGTTACCAACTATTACATAGATATTCAACTATTCTGATAATAGATTAATCATTTTGAGTCATTTTTAAGGACAAAAAATACATTTTAGATTAATCTTCAGCTTTAACTACTTGATGGATTAATAGTCGTTATTTACAGCCCTATCAGGTGTTTCCAGGTGTGTGTTTTTTTACCTGAGTGGCAGACGGTGATGGCCTGACAGGCCAGGTTGTGGATGACGGCTGGTAGGTCCATGTCTTCAGGAATCACCATAGGAACATCTGCCTGCAGCATCTGGCACAACGTCTGAGCCGCGGTGAACAGAACCTTCCCAGTGTTGGTGTTACAGTGATGTTCATACAGCTCACTGGGACATGGAGGACAAGGAAACATCAGCTCCTCCTACAAAAACTCAGTGGGTGATCTTCAGCTACTAACCTAAAGATCTCCAGAAAATAACCTGAGGATCTCCAGATACTAACCTGAGGATCTCCAGATACTAACCTGAGGATCTCCAGATACTAACCTGAGGATCTCCAGATACTAACCTGAGGATCTCCAGATACTAACCTGAGGATCTCCAGATACTAACCTGAGGATCTCCAGATACTAACCTGAGGATCTTCTGATACTAACCTGAGGATCTTCTGATACTAACCTGAGGATCTCCAGATACTAACCTGAGGATCTCCAGATACTAACCTGAGGATCTCCAGATACTAACCTGAGGATCTCCAGATACTAACCTGAGGATCTCCAGATACTAACCTGAGGATCTCCAGATACTAACCTGAGGATCTCCAGATACTAACCTGAGGATCTTCTGATACTAACCTGAGGATCTTCTGATACTAACCTGAGGATCTTCTGATACTAACCTGAGGATCTTCTGATACTAACCTGAGGATCTCCAGATACTAACCTGAGGATCTCCAGATACTAACCTGAGGATCTCCAGATACTAACCTGAGGATCTTCTGATACTAACCTGAGGATCTCCAGATACTAACCTGAGGATCTCCAGATACTAACCTGAGGATCTCCAGATACTAACCTGAGGATCTTCAGGGCCTTGTCCACCTTGCCGACCCCTATGGCCCTCAGAGCCAGGTCGGACCACAGCTCCTGCTCGGTTCTCTGGAGCTGCCTCCCCAGGCGTCTCAGACCAGCCTCCGTGGAGAAGGTCTTGGTTTTTCCGTCGTAGTCGTTGGCTACGAGCGGCGTGGCGGAGCTCGTCTCCTTGGAGGAGCGGCGGCCTCGCGTGTTCTCGTAGGCGGTGATGTGACGCTCCTGGATCTGTTTTCTGATGTTGGGATCCTCGTAGTTGGAGGGAGTGAAGAAAACATCAAAGTCCTCCTGAAGGAGAAAAAGAAGAAACTGCAGGTTAGAAAGAATATCAGGAGGTGAAAGACCATTTATATCGTTGTCATTGTTTGATTTATTAGTTTAATTTAAAATCAAGACTTTTATTGAGCAGAAAACACACTTTCTCATTAAAAACATTCATGTCCATGTTCACAGTCATTGCTTATATTTAACTTTTTCTTTCTTTTATATTTGTGACATAGGTCAGTTTAAATCAATGAGATCTCTGCCACTGAAGCTCATTTATCATGAGATTTATTAGAGGATGGAACCTAAACCATCAGGAACAATTTGTTCGTAAAGCTTTTTATTCGATTTAAAGATCACTAAGAAATTTAATTCCAATGTCATAAATTGCATCTCTGAACTCCTGCTTGAATAATAGAAGCTAAATGGTCATTTCCTTTATTCTGTAGCTCAGGAGCAGCTTAAAAACATGAAAATGTTGGATTTTTAAGGAAAATTTAAATCAGATACATGAGAATTGATCGAGAGAAAAGATCCAGATTAGACAACAGAAAAAGTTCCATGATTTTCAGATGAAATAAATTCATTTCTTGTTAAAAAGAAAATGTCTATGTTCTTACTAATTGCAGTTTCTTATATTTGAGATATTTAAAGTTATACGCATATTATTATTTATGTTAACAGCAGTTTGGTTTCTCTATAATTTGTTTAAAACATTAAATCAGACCAGACAACAGAAAAAGTTCCACAGCTTTTACCATAATGTTAAATAAAAGAAATAAACGTACTTTCTTATTAAAAAAGATTAATGTTTATGTTCACGTCAGGATCAATTCCTTATATTTGTGACATTTTAAGTGTTATTAATATTAACAGGAGTTTGGTTTCTCCATAATTGATTTCAACAGTGAGAGGTGTGTGTGTGTGTGTGTGTGTGTGTGTGTGATACCGTCACAGTTAATGATTATTTTATGGTAAATAAATCAAACGTCACCTGCAGGTGGGCGATGGCCTTGAACATCACCAGGTTGCTCTCACACTCCAGGATTTTCAGAGCATCGTCTGCAGAGCAAAGTTAAACCAGGAAGAGAAGATGTTGATGTTTATTAGATTTATTTAATTCTGTCCCTGAAACATCAGAACTCAGAGGTTTGGGTCAAATAAAGAACTGGAGCTGAGGAGGAACTACTCAGGGTAGAAGGCTGCTGAGAGTAATCAGATTACTTATGTTTCTGGATGATATGCAGGTATTTCAGAGTAATCAGATTACTTACGTTTCTGGATGATATGCAGGTATTTCAGAGTAATCAGATTACTTACGTTTCTGGATGATATGCAGGTATTTCAGAGCCTCCACCAT